>MJUU01013470.1:3401-25550 GCA_002080025.1 Modiolus philippinarum | reverse complement strand
TGTTTTGCCTGTGTTTTGTGGTAAACAATTTACATACAATGTTTGAAGACAGTATGTTTATTGTTATTTCATTCACAAGTTATGAGTACAAAACCCTACAATTTGCAAAATTTCAAAGTTTCAAGGGGCATAACTCCAGAACCCCTTGGACCTCGGAACCCAAAATCGAACTTGACCTGAGTTTTGTGGTTAACAACTTATATACCAAGTTTGAAGACCTTGAGTTATTTCGTTCACAAGTTATCAGTCGGAAACCCTAAAATTCGCAAAATTTCAAAGTTTCAAGGGGCATAACTCCAGAACCCCTTAGACCTCTGAACCCAAAATCAAACTTGACCTTAGTTTTGTGGTAAACAACTTACATACCAAGTTTGAAGACCCTGTGTTATTTCGTTTAAAAGTAATCAGTCGGAAACCCTAAAATACGCAAAATTTCAAAGTTTCAAGGGGCATAACTCCAGAACGACTTGGACCTCTGAACCCAAAATCGAAATTGACCTGAGTTTTGTGGCAAACAACTTACATACCAAGTTTGAAGACCTTGTGTTATTTTGTTCACAAGTTATCAGTCGGAAACCTTCGGGGGACGGACAGACAGACAGACAGACGGACACACGACTGAGGGTATCACATAATACCTCGCCACTTCGTGTGGCGGGGTATAAAAACAGAATATGTGCCTTACCAAGATGTAAGCATTTGACAAATATCAAACTAATATGAAAAAGTAATGCATAGAAAGGTGCAAAAATAATCACTAGTCCAATGTCCATAACTGTCCACCAAAAATCATTCAACAGGAACCTAATTTAAACTTAATCAGTAATTTATGGAAATACAATCATATACCATATATCAAATCAACATGCACGCGCATTGTAAAGGAAAGGAGGAGAAACTGATTGCTTAGTCGAAGGGCCGTAACTCTGAACAAAATGATCCAATCAGGATCAAACTACAACCTGATCTGTATCTTAACCAGATATACCAATATACCAAATATCAAATCAATATGTCAAGCATTTACAGAAAAAACCTCCGGAAACCTATATTTTTCAAAATTTCACTAAGCCCAAGGGCCATAACTCTGTACAAAATCAACCAACCGGAACTAACTTCTAACTAGATCTGTATCTCACCTAGATATACTCATATACCAAATATCAAATCAATATGTGAAGCGGTAAAAGAAAAAAAAATGGAAACCTTTTTTTTAAATTTCACTAGAGCCAAGGGCCATAATTCTGTACAAACGACCGGAACCAAGTTCGAACTTGATCTGTATTTCACCCAGATAAACTTATTTACCAAATATCAAATCAATATGTCAAGCAGTTACAGAAAAAGAAACAAAAAAGTTAACGGACGGACGGGCAGACAGACGAACGGACATGTTCCCAATGTATTCCCAATGTAACAAGGGGATAACAAGGAACATCTACAAGGGCTGAAATTACAGTCACATGCCACAATCTGCGGCATGTGACTGTTATTCCCATACATATTAACCTTAAACCTCTATGTTGAAGGCCTTCTGGTGACTTCAAGATGAAGAACAACAATAAAAGCGTTGTTCCTTTGCTTGTTTTTACCATGTATTTGTAGGGACTTTGTCTCATGTGCATTTACTCCATATTCTTTCATTCACCATATGTCATTCAATTCAAGTGCTGATATCCTCATTGTGATTTCAATATGAAAAATCATAATACTGGCGTTCTAAAATTTGCTGATTCATTTGTAAAGATTTTATCCCTTTTTCTTTTACCCCATATCCATAATTTTTTTTATTTTTTGTGTCACACAACAACAAGGAAAGTAATTTTTTATGAAAAATTAATCATTATTGCTAAGATGCCAATTTGTAAATATTTAAGCTGAAACAGTTAAAATGCACCAAGTCTTTAATAGGCAAAAGTCATGAAAAATTAATGTGATAAAATTAAACAAAACAAGGAAAGGCTAATCTTTTACATAATTAATTATCCTTTCCCGTTTCCCTTTGATTACATGTCTCTAAGGCTGGCACTTTATATCGTAAAAAAAAGAAATAATCACGTTAAGCTTTGGTATTGATTTCATTGTAAGAAAAGTATATCCTTCAGGTTAATTAAGGTTTTATTCATCAAAGGATAGAAATGGACTGTTTGTTGCTATGAGAAGCTATATATATATATATATATATATATATATATAAATCGGTATGAATGCCTACATTAATCAAGCTTTCAATAATGAGCGAAGAAAAAACAAGATATTTTTATCAATAACGCATAACACGTAAAGTATTAAGCTTGCATTATTGAGAGCCCACTGAAAAGTCTTCCATTTCAAAATCTTCCGGAGAGCATATTTTTAATCTATATCCTGGGTTTTGAATATATTTACATTCTCTGTTATGAAATAAACAACCCATTCAACCATATTTGAATTTTATATGTTTGTAAATCTAGCCATCAAAAAAATAACCAAGTTGCTGAGGCATATCTAAAAACACGATGGATCAGTGGACAAATCAGCAGAGAAATACTATAGGGTTATAGAATGGGATTTTTCATATTGGTCCTGTATTATGTCCACGGACGGTCGTATTGGGCCGAGGCAACGCCGAGGCCCAATACGGCTGTCCGAGGCCCAATACGACTGTCCGAGGACATAATACAGGACCAATGTGAAAAATAACATTCTATGATGCCTTTATTAAATAGTTATGTAAAACTATGCTATCAATTCAGTCACAACAAAATGGGCAAGGCATGTCAGTCAGTTTTTTATGTTTCCCTCGCCTTTATCCTCAAGTTTATTTTCATGTATTTCTGACTATGGGGAACAGTCTCCAACATTTGTAAATTTGATCTGTGACTGCGTTTTTTTCATAAATGACGACGTGGATAAACATTGAGATGTCCGTCAGCCCACAGGAGTCGGAAATTTTATCAATATTTCATTTCAAGTTAAAATATGAAGCCCCACCCCACACATTGAAATGTCACGAATGTAGTGTGTTCGTTTCACTCACTACGTTCATGAAACTTCAATGTTTGGGGCTTCATATTTTAACTTGAAATGAAGTATTGATAAAATGGTCAGCCACGCAAATGATTCAAGTTCAAATTCAGCGAGTGCATGGTGGTCACCTGAAAAAGTTTTACTTTTCTGATCTTCGTAGCATTTTGTGTTGAAATTTGATCGTTGACATGTTTGAATACTCTGATGTTTCATATTTAACATCACTGAACTATCAAAGTATTTTTCAGAATGTCAACAAACCAGAGTTGTCATTGATGTCCTTGAACTTCTGCAAATTGAATGTAGAAAAACGGGATCGGATCCCGGAAATGAAACTGAATTTCCGTTTTAAAATAAATCTTAATAAAAAATGTACGATTGGTTTACATTGTAGCAGTCTAGCAGGCTATTCACTTGGAATTATGTTCTGTTCATGATATTGCCGCCATTTTGTTGAAGATTTAATGAAACGGAAGTCCGTATTGGGCCTGGCCGTATTGGCCCAGTAAACCCGTATTGGGCCAGTAAATCCATATTGAGCCAGTAAATCCGTATTGGGCCTGTTTGGCCGTATTTGTCCAGTAAGCCTATCTATATTTGCTCTAATCATTTTGTATTGCATAGGCAATTTTAATCATATTTTACATAACTTTTTAATAATATGAAGAAAAACTTAAACAAGGCCATTTTTTTTAATTACAAAAACAGGATAAAGATTAACACCTAAAAAGGCCGAAAACTACAATCACTTGCCACAATTCACAAATGACAAAATACCGAAGTTACTGTGAATTTATTTTCTGCATATGCGCATTTGGACAACTGATGTCTCTTTAGTACACATACGATCTTAACGTTCCGAAGACCATTAAATCAAAGATGTTAAAAAACTGAAAGAGAACAAATAACCAGCTAAGGACAGAGCTTTGCATGAGGGAGATACTCCTTAGTTTCAACAAAATTTACAAAAAAAATAGATACAAATGAACAGCACAAGAAAAACACTGATGAAGACAAGAGAAAAACATAAATAACAATAGGAACTCGGGATAGCCGGACTTGGTATCGGCACTAGCAAATGCCAGTGGTAGGGTTAATCTTACCATGTTTTGATAGGGATTTTGTCCCATTTACATCATTTACTCCAATCCCATTATTTGTTCATTAAATCAGATTATGAGTACCCCCCCCCCCCAAAAAAAAAAAAAAAAACTTTTTTAACATCGACATAAAGTATATGATCTTGCAAAACAATAGTTGTAACCACTATTTTCCTTAAAAAAATCCACAGAATTTTTCTAAACGACAGAACGTATTGTTAATGTAGTGTAAAATAAGTGAGTATTAAATTTGTACGTTTTAAAACGGAAATGTGGAAATAAATATTATTACCCAATACATAATGGAGATACTATAGCGTTATTAAATGTCTGTTTCTGTATTGCTCTTGTATAGATTCGTGATTAGCTGTTTTGGTCTCGAGGCCCGGAGGGTCGATGGCCAATACAGTTGATCGAGAATCTATACGGGGCCAATACAGAAACAGACAGTTCATAACACTTTTATTAGGTAATCCGACTCTTTTTCTTTAAGCACTTATCTACACGTAGATGTTTTTGCTGTTTTAATTGTTATGAAAATTTTGTACGTGCTCCGTGTCCGAAAATAATTGTAATTGTCTATAAATACAGAGTACCCTTTGTGGGCCCATGATTTGTCATGTTTTGTCTATTCTGTACTCTTTGGCACCCCATCACTATTCTATGCTTACTGTATGCTATACAAGGGTCAAATTTGGATAGGCATGAGAACTGTTAACACGTTTCTCGTACTTTTGTCGAGGTCATGTTTACTTAGAGAGAGATATGTATTAATCTATTATGGACTTCTCCTGAGAAAACCATTTTCCTATAGTGTTGTCTATAGTGGTGTGTATAGTGCACGAGCCGACAGGCGAGGGCACTATTCGGACCATACAACACTTTAAGAAAAACGATTCCGTAATTTATTTAGTGCATAACAGCAAAGAAAGCAAACTGAAAAAGAGGCAAAGTATAGTTAACCGGAACTCACTTGAGGTATAGTGCCGTCGTTAAGTATAGTATCCCGCGTTGTCAAGGTGAACAAATAACTGTTAAAATATAGTGACGTCAGATTATCCAAATGAAATCGTTGGATTTTCAGTTTTTTCGCCTGCTATGTACTAAAAATACTTAGAAACGTAACGTATTGTGACGTTGGATCCAAATAATTCTATTGTGTTCTGAAGAAGTTCAAGTGATTGTCCTACCGATTTTCGTTGATCATAATATAGTCCTATATGTATCGATCCGATTCTATTTAAAGTTAAATTTCCCCTTTGTGTCGTTATAGAAATTTCTTTACAGATTTCACACATTAACCAAGAAAGTATAATGAGATTTTAAGTCCTTGACGTAACTAATATTGAAAAAATAAATAGTAAATTTTACTTTAAATTTTGCGACATGGGTGTGGATTATTCGTAAATATAATTTACTATAAATAATCGCTCTCCATTTGAACTTCATGAACCCCGTATTGGCCCGGGACAATACAGGATTTTCTTGTATTCGCCTGGGACCGTTGTTTTATTGAATACTAGTCGATACAACGGAAGGTTCATAAATATTTTATAGGGAGCAGGTATCACTGTTTTCCAAGTGCGGCTCGAGTTAATTGGTGGTTTATGTAACCCGAGACTGTGACTGCTGTAATCAGATGCATTGTGGTTATCATCAGACAAAATATACATCCTGTATGACGATAATGTTGAAATTAAGGCAAGATGTTCTGTTAAAGTCATATTTTACTTCTGTAATGGAAGGTAGAAGATGAGTAAATTGTCGGGCTAACCGACCTCACAACAAAGGCAAAGGAAGTACGTTAATATGTGAAAATAAACAAATCTTATAAATCGTTAATAACTATACAATGACACCTTTTTCATTGGATTCATATTTTGTTTAAACAATCCGACTTCCTCACGCATCTGTCATGATATCTGGTTTTTAACCACAAAACTGAGACTTTGGCTGCTGTAACCGCGACAGGTGGCTTCTGTATGTGCTACCTAAGGTAAATGTAAAAATGTTCCAAGTGCGACAGTTTAGTGTAGTAATCATAGAGAAGATTTTCTGTGATTTTTTTGTGCGTTTTTATTCGTATATTGAATTGTAAGATACATATCTTTTATAAAAATAAACTTATCAGGAGTTTGTGGGTTATTGGCTAGTCCTTGTCTTCTTATAATTTACCAAAATATTGGTAACCACAGAGAAAAGTGCCATTTTTGGCCTTTTTGGCCACTTTTTTTGGCCGCAAAATGGCCGACGATGACGTATCACAAATTTAAAGTGTTTTCTGAAGACTTTGCACCTGGTGGGTCATTCCTACTTACAAAGTATGAATAGTTGGGTATAAGCATGATCTGTGTGTCGGGTTACATTCTTCGAGGGCCTCAAAATTGACATTTTTTCACGATTTTGCACTTTTAAACCGGAAGTGGTGATGTCGCATGCACCCTAGGGACTGGCACTTTTATCCTGTGATAGATATGACATTGTATTATCATAATAAACCAATCTAGAGTATAAGGTATGAAGTGTTGCATTCTGGTTGCCAAAAAATGGAGCCCACCCCTTCCAAAATGTGCGAATATTTTGCACTTTTTAATGAAAAGCCTACGTTTCCATGCCGATGTGACCTAGGATTGGCAAAATTGTCCTTTCTTGATATGTGATATTGTTGGAAATAGCTATTTCTATGTTTTAAGTGCAAAAAACCGTATCTGCATAGGTTTTGGGACCTGTAAGAGGTGTTCAACTGAAGTATGACTGCAACCCGTCAAATGACGGGACCCGCATGGTAAGTGTTAATGATATTTCAGCCGATCATATTTCGAAAATATAAACTGTAATTTTTTTATATTCCGTCGCACTTTATGACAATTAAGTTACATGCAAAATTTCATAAAATTCGAAAAAACACACACTTTTTCCTAAGTAGATGCTTTCTCTCATTACATTTATATTGATACTGAATGTCAATTCGGAAATTAATGCACACAAATGGAAAGCCGTTGGGAAATTTATACCTATATGTCTTAATATTAAGAATAGATTTTTAAAACATAGTTTTTAATACAATAAAATAATTATAGTATAAGGAAAAAAATTCAATATAAAATTATTTTAAATATTAAAAAATATTACTTGATATTAAAAAAAGTATTACTTAATATTAAAAAAGTATTACTTAATATTAAAAAAAAATGTAACTAAATATTAAATACATTTTTTAATATTAAAAACACATTTTTAATATCAAAATAATTTTCAAATATTAAAAAAATCAGGTTTATTAAAAATAAATTTGATATCTTAAATATTAAAAAAAAACAGACTGCTTTGCTCATGCAATCGATGTCAATTGAGCGCTTAACAAAGGTAACAAAGCGGATATCTATTTTTTTCTTACAATGATGTTAAAAACTGGAAGACATAATTCGGAAACTCGCTTTTTCAGTCATAAGCCGTTTTTATATTTACTATACATTTCATTGATAATGAATATTACAAATGTAACGAATTTACAATATTTAAAAATCGTTGTATTTGATATCTAAAATCGACCGATTGTTTAATATTTAAAAAATCATT
Organism: Modiolus philippinarum; assembly: GCA_002080025.1. NCBI lineage: Eukaryota > Metazoa > Mollusca > Bivalvia > Mytilida > Modiolidae > Modiolus > Modiolus philippinarum. The sequence goes on along the minus strand of MJUU01013470.1, from coordinate 17,862 downwards.
TTTTTATATTAAAAATCGAACTGTGTATTTAATATTAAAAAACATTTTTTTAGATTTGAAAATCCATTTTAATAATAGAAAATCTGACGATTATTTGATACTAAAATGATTTTACAATATTAAAAAAAACAGTTTTTGATATTAAAACAAATTAATATCAAAAATATGGAATAAATTCCCCAACGGCTTTCCATACACACATTTATTATTGAGATTCCTTGACAGTAGCATTAATTTCTGAATATGCACTTACTGATTATGTATATTCTGTATCTTCTTTGAGAATCGAAATGAAAACAATTACCAGAACCTGTTTAAAGTCACATAATAACAATTTTGTTTACAATTTTAAGGCAGTATAGTTGACGGAGCTTGGTTTTCACTATTTTAGATACATAAGCCAAAGCCTCAATTACATTAGCCAAATGTCGCAGATACATAAGTCATATACCGCATTCCCGTTTATATACATAAAACAAAGGTGCCTTAGAAAATGAATCTACATCACTGTTTTTGACTTAAATAGAAGACAATTGGTATTTGATAGATGTGAATCGAAACTTTTACATTTCTTATGAATTATTCATAGCTAATTTGTGTTGATTTACCCTTTTCACTGTTGATTTCGTATTTTAAGCCGTCAACCCTGTAATCACACACAGCCCGGTTTGCTTCCATAAAAGGTATTCTTTGGTGTTAAAATATGCATAGTCTCCCTCAAGCAAAGCTCTGTCCTTAACTTATTTTGGCTTTACATTTAGATCATTTTGGGTATTTGTTCTCTATCAGTTTTTTTTTAAATATTTGATTTTATGGTCTTCAAAACTTTTAGATTTTATCTGCACTGAAGAGACATAAGTTGTCGAAATGCGCATATGCAGAAAATAAATTCACAACAACTTCGGTATTTAGTTATTCTTTAATTTGGGGAAAATATACCATTTTTAGACAAATATTTCAAATATTACAGCAGCCAAGCGGCTCATGTTACATAAACCACCAATTAACTCGAGCCGCATTTGGGAAGGAGTGGGTATATTTATTTTTTAAAAGTCTCCGTAGCCCTAATGAAATTAACAGGCTGAAGCTAGTATCCTATTTCTAGAAGCCAAAAGCTAGCATTATAAATCTTATCTGTTGTAAACTGTTCACAGTTTGTAGAGTTGCTAGATAGGCCTCTAAAAATTCTTTGTTACTATCTACATATTTCTCAATACTTTTTCGTATCATATAGTTTGAATTGTAAATTTTTATTGCTCTGATTTTTATTGCATATGATACTTATTTTTAACCTTACAAACTCTTATTTTCCAATTATTATGTACACAGTACGATCCGAATATAATTTAACAAAATGTCAGCTTTAATTATTTTCCAGTTATAATGTCAAATTATTTTGCCGTCTTCCGACTATACCATGAAATGACATTAGAAAAGGCCACCATGAAGTACAGGAGTCATGCAGAAATAATGGAGGAGTTCCACTTTTTTAAGTTTGGTGAGTCTTGTACACAAAACTTCAAAATTTTCCCCTTGGTGAGGCTTCCTAGTACATTTCACCCATCACAAAACTTCAAAATTTTCCCCTTGGTGAGGCTTCCTAGTACATTTCACCCATACATATGCTATAGATTGTGGTGATATCAGCTGCAGGTTGAAGCATCATTAAACCTGGGTTATCCCATTCCTAATATAACTAGAGGCATTCAGGAACCTGTAGCTCACCTAGTGCAAGGCTAGCATAGACAGTACAAATAACATCCATAATAAAGCGTCTCATTTTCTAGTATGATAATAGACCTCGATGTAATATGGCCCATTGTGTCAGAAGAGATGATCTTACATGTAATATGCATTTCCCATAGGATTCGATGTTAAACTATGCTTCCCAGTGGCAGCCATCTTGGATCTAATGTGAAATTACTGGACACATTTTTCAAAGTGGGCCATCAAAGGATTGCAGAATTGTCAGACATATATTTTAAAGACCACCCAAGGACTATTAAGACCAAGTTTGATTCCAATCAACTGAGCAGTTTTAGAGAAGAAGAACTTTCAATGTGTTTTCCAATATGGTTCAGTGTTAAAGTATGCTCTCTGCTGGCGGCCATCTTGGATATGATGGGGACTTGCCGGACACATTTTTCAAAGGGGACAAACTAATGATAGTTGTGACTAAGTATGATTCCAATTGGCCAGGTAGTCTCAAAGAAAATGTTGAAATGTGTTTTCTTATAAGGTGCATTGTTAAACTAAGTTCCCCAATGGTGGCCATCTTGGATCTGATGAGGACTTGCCGGACACATTTGTCAAAGGGGACCAACTAAGTACAATTGTGACCAAGTATGGTTCCAAAATTGGCAATGTAGTCTCCGAGGAGAAGATCTATGAATGTATTTTCCCATAAAGTCGAATGTTAAACTATGTTCTCCTCTGGAGGCCAGCTGGGATCTGATTGGGACTTGCCAGACACATTTTTTAAAGGGGACCAACTAAGGACAGTTTTGACCAAGTATGATTCCAATTGATCAAGTAGTCTCAGAGGAGAAGATTTTTTTTGAATGAGTTTTCCGTGGGGATCCAATGTTAAACTATGTTCCCCGCTGGTGGCCATCTTGGATCTGTTGGGGACTTGCCGGACACATCTTTCAAAGAGGGCCAACTAATGACATTTGTGACCAAGCATGACTCCAGTTCGCTAGGTAGTCACAGAGGAGACGATCTTTGAATATGTTTTCCCATAGAGCCAGTGTTAAACTAAGTTCTGCGCTGGCAGCCATCTTAGGTGAGGTCGGCAACTTCCATTATGAAGATTAAATGTAGTCCTTGACATACTGAACATTTTTTAAAATAAATCTTAACCTCTATCTCAAATCATTTTTGAAATATAAAGCAAAATGTATAAACTTGCACAAAATTTGATCAATAAAGGGCAATTACTCCTATATCGGTATTCAGGTTATCTTCAAAACTTCTACCTGGGTAGGTATGCTGAATACTTTTGCAATGTAAAGATGACCTCTATCTATTATAATTTTTTTTTTGTTTTTTTTTTTTGGTTTTTTTTTGGTTTTTTTTTTGTTTTTTTTTTTTTTTGTTGAAATAAAAAATATTAAATGAAGAAATTTTTGCGGAAGGGGCAATAACTCCAAGATGGGTTTTCGGATTTTCTTCAAAATTGCAGGGCAGGTACATCTTGTCTTGCTGATTACTTTGACACCATGTCACATTTTTGATATCTGTAATCGTTTTTTAGTTATTTGGCAAAAACAGCAATTTACTCATATGTGCTATTTTTAGTAACGGAAGCCATGTTGTTTGGTCCCCGGACTAATCGAACACAATTTTGAATCTAGATAGCCTGGTAATGATTCAGGCCAACTTTGGTTAAAATTGGCTAAGTGGTTTCAGAGAAGATTTTTGAAAAACTAACGACGGACGGACGGACGGACGACGGGCGGACGCCGACGGACGCCAAGTGATGGCAATGGCTCACATGGCCTTTTACAACAGCATTTTTTCTATATTATTTAAGGCCATATCCTTAAGTAAATACTCCGGCTTACTATTTTCTGGCATCTGATTACCTTTAAATATTTTGTATATTTTGTAAATTGGTTGCCATTTTTATCAGCTGGTAACAACCCTAAACCTATAGATACAAATAAGTACCAGTCGCAGTTTTTTTTTCAAACCAAAGCAAGTCACAATTTCACTTCACAATTTTCAGAAATTAAGCCGATTAGAAATGAAGGAATAAAAATTGTATGTATAAGTTGTAAAGTATAAAAATCACTTTAAGTATCATTGTATTTTCAACAAATCAACAAAACAGGCAGGGAACAATAAACAGAGATAATTGCTCTGTACATCATTCCATTGTTTTTTTTCATTTAGAATGTCTTTGACGTTGCAATTTAACTTTGTTGTTCAAAGAAAGACAAATCCAGCCTAATCAAGAGATTTTGAATAAGGGAAACAGCATATTTGTTGACAATGCAACACTGTATTTTTTAAATGACAACACTGCCTCCACCAATCAAAATTTTTATCGGTAAAAAGTACTGAAACATTAATAAATTACCCTATAAATATAATAATCTGAAGTATATAGAGATGACAATGTCTCTGTACATTTTCGATAAAAGGTATATTGGAATCTTATATTCATGAATATGACAAACTAGAGGTTAAGATACTGAGCCTGTATCGCTCGCCTGACAAAGATGCTTTTAAGCCCTGCCTATGCTGACGACCAAATATGTTTTTCCTATAGGGTCTAATGTTTAGCTATGTTCTCCTCACATCCATGTTTTTGTTAGATTCAATTGAAAAAAGTATTCTTTGTTAATATAATTCCATTCATAACTCCAATACAGTTAAGTTAAATTTGCTTTAATGGTTTCAGAGTAGATCATGAAAATGAAAATTTTCCCATAGGGTCCAATGTTAAACTATGTTTCGTGCTGGCGGCCATGTTTTTTATTGATCCAAAAGAAAATAACAATCTTCGTTGCGGACCTTCCATACATCATTCCTGTAAAGTTTGGTTGAATTTGCTTCAGTGGTTTCAGAGGAGACGATAGGGTCCAATGTTAAACTATGTTCCGTGCTGACGGCCATGTTTTTTATTAGATCCAAACGAAATGAGCAATCTTCATTGAGGACCTTTAGTACATCATTCCTGTAAAGTATGGTTGAATTTGCTTCAGTGGTTTCAGAGGAGAAGAATATTTGTGTATTTTCCACTAGGGTCCAATGTTAAACCTAAGTTCAGCGCTGGCAGCTATGTTTTTTATCGGATCCAAACGGAATGAGCTATCATTGTTGAGGACCTTTAGTACATCATTCCTATAAAGTTTGGTTGAATTTGCTTCAGTGGTTTCAGAGGAGAAGATGAAAATGTGATTTTCCCATAGCGTCCAATTTTAAACTATGTTCCGTGCTGGCGGCCATGTTTTTTATCGGATCCAAACAAAATGAGCAATCTTTGTTGAGGACCTTTAGTACATCATTCCTATAAAATTTGGTTGAATTTGCTTCAGTGGTTTCAGAGGAAAAGATGAAAATGTGATTTTTCCCAAAGAGTCCAATGTTAAACCTAAGTTCCGCGCTGCGGCCATGTTTTTTATCGGATCGGAACGAAATGAGCAATCTTTGTAAAGGACCTTCCATACATCATTCCTGTAAAGTTTGGTTGAATTTGCTTCAGTGGTTGCAGAGGAGAAGATGAAAATGTGAAAAGTTAACGGACAGACGACGGACGACGGACGCCAAGTGATTGCAATAGCTGGGTCAGGTGAGCTGAAAAAAACTACAACTACAGATAGCAGTATTTGAACGACTACTTAGTTATGTATTTATCTTTATGTTGTAACCAAATATTAAGTGTTGTTAAATAGCACTTTGTTCTGTAGCACTTCGGTATATCTTGGTATTTGGGGAGCATCTACGCTGTAAGTGCTGAAGTTTGTATGTTTTGTTGATTTCTCATGTATTTGTCTTTTTATTTCTGTGAAATTTAATAAAGTTCAGTACATTTTCAATTTCTCTGTGCTACTATTATCACTGAAATCAACACTTCAAACATACCATTGTAGGTCTTTCCTGTTATCTTTTTATTCTATTCACACATACCAAGCAACAATTCTGGACGATTTTATCAAGTTTATCTGATACTTATAAATACTTAAAACACAGAAAAAATAAAAACCCGTCTTTGGAAAGAAAGACTTACAATAAGGGTTTCAATTAGGTTGAAAGGTTGTATCGTAGTGACAAGATAGACTTCGCACTGGATTTGATGTTTGAACTGCAATTACCAAAACTTAGAAAAAACTGATTAAAAAAATTAATAGATAATTCAAGTCAGAGATAATTATTTGTGTCAACATTGAGAAGGGGTGACAATTTCATGAACACAATAGTTTGCCATGTGCTAAATTTTTTACCCAGTTCCCAGGCGATAAAGCAGCTTTCATAGCCAGTGACTGTACCCTAAACCCTACTAAAAAGAAAGAAGAAATCGGGTTTTACAATGAATATGAATTAAATGGTAAATCTTTGCACCAATGATACTGACATGGCCTGATTTGATACAATTTTCTGTGAAATTTACCATTTTGTCCACATTTGTAATCTTCCTTGTTTCTGTGTACCATTGTCAAATTGGTAAATATTTTTGCATATTAAGAGACTTGAAGTTTGCAGCTTTCTATTGGGATATACATGTTCATATATAGTTGTATACATATAATGTTGAAAGCCTCATCGTGACTTCAAGATGAAGAATAACAATAAAAGCGTTGTTCTTTTGCTTGTTTTCGTCGTGTATTTATAGAGACTTTTTCTCATGTGCTTTTACTCCATATCCCTTTATGCTTAATGTAAAATATATAGGTTATTTTTATTGATTTCTATCTATGATGTCATTCAAAATAGCTGTGTTTTTCATCCCAACTGACATGATCAGTTTTCCTTTATCTTTATTTAATATAAAATTAACTGGAGTCTTGCCCATCCTCAAATAGTTTTCGTTCTTGTTGGTTCATAACATTTCAGGAATATGTTTTCGTAAATCCTTTACCAGAAGTATCTATTCCACTGTTTTATGTCCATCTTTATTGCATGGATCATAACAACTTGCCAAACAACTGTTGATTAGGTAGATTATTTTCGTCAAACATTCCTGGAGATGATCTGGAGTGAATGTTTTCATGATCATTGTCATTTATCATTATGTCATTTTTAACCACTTCATCACTAATCTTGATTTCTGTATTTTTCGTCGTATAGTAATTACTTATATATTTCATATCATTTTTGTCTAAAGGGACATATGTGTTAAGATATCCAGCATTCGTCATGTCTTTAAAATCTGCTAAACTACTGTCCGAAGAACTGTCGCAATTTTTCGAATACCGGTCACATTTATTTTCTATACTTTCAGAATCCTTTTCGTCATTGGATTCAATGAGTGACGATTGTTTCATCATTTCACTTTTTGATATGTGACGATTTTCTTCCGGTTGTTCCTGGTTGACCTCCACTTCAGCTAACTCACATGTGATTAACTGGGAATTGTCATCGATTATCTCTAAATACGAGTGTCTTAATTTGTTTGGTTGCTTTGTTAGATGACTACTAGAGTGCACTGTGGCAGTTATTTCTTCAACATTATCTGGAAGCATTTCTGTTTCGTTTATAACATCATATTGGGTTGAATACTCTTGCACGTTTTGTGAAGCTGGCCTACTTTTGTTTCTTTGAAACGAGGGTTCGATCGATTCGTTATTAGAGTTAACAATTACAAAATTTCCTTTGTTCCGATGCTTACATTTACGATTCATAATGGTGTTACAAGTTAAAGACAGGCACAACACCAATACAAGGCCTGCCGCTAGAAGTCCATAGTAAAATGTTTCACGGAACGATAAACCTGTTCATAAAGTAATAATCAGTTCATTGAATCTTGTACTGTTATTCTTTTATTATTATTGAAATCATATTTGTTGTTATAATTTTTTATTATCTGGTTGTGATAAGAACAATGTTAATATCGTCAAAAAGGCAAATGCAGTAAATGCACATGAGACAAAATCTCTACAAATACATGGCAAAACTAAGCAATTGAACAACGCTTTTATTGTTGTTCTTAAAGTATATATATATACTACATTTTTGTGAATGATTAATTTGATTGCTTGAGTACAGTGAGTGTTGCTCTCAGGACAATACCATGATGATACATTGACTTTGGACAAATACAGCAAGTGCCATTTAATTATTTACGTCCTAGACACATTAAAATCTTTTGACCTGCTTCCCCCAACAATGCATTAGTTTCATTGCGGTAGTGTCTCGTGGCAACTCAACATCAATTGCTATTGAAAAGGGGTAGACAGTTAAAAGAAATGATCATCACATTATATAGTAAAAAAAGAATCTTGAATCAGAGTCCGGACCGAAACTTCAATTTTTTTCCACAAGGGACTTCTATCTATTTAAGAACTCTTGTAATGAACGAATGCGACGGAATTTGTTGAAGCCTTTTGTAACCTTCATTAATAATGCGGTCAAGGAGATAATTATGTTCAATGAGAAAGTCTGTATAACTTTAGATAGCTCTCAGTTGTGAAGCAGGAGAAGCTGATATCTTCATAAATCTTTGAAACTATTTCTTTTTTTCTACATTCTATACTTTTTTTCTCCCAAATGATAAGTTTAAGCCAGTACTTCGGGATTTAATGCATCAGTCTTAACGTTTCAAGAGGGCGAAAAAATATATCCGTATTTGGTGAAGATGGAACATATTTTAATTAATAATACATCGAATCCAACAAAAAGTATAAACAGCAGGACAGTATCGCAATTCTAGGATTTTAAAATGCTAGCATATTTATAGCTTGGAAGACAGATATTCCACAAGACAATAGGAATACTGATGAGGACTACGTTTTAGCTACGTTTAGCTGCTTTGTACCTTTATTCGTATGAGACCATTTTCATCCAAGGACTAGTTAAAAAAAAAGATACATTTGTAATAAGCTTGCAAAGTCTTTTTATTTTAGTTTTCGTTATAAAGATGCATTTTCAATCTAAAGATTGCTTTACTTTCATCTTATATGCCCAAATGAACTCGATGTTAAAGAATCCATTGATATACGAACAACCATCATCATACCTGCACTAATACCGCTAAAAAGATATTTATGGAAGTCTGAAAAAAAACTCAAGACAAGCGTGATGATTTCGACTTCCAACTGTGAACTTCCGTTCTAATTGCGCAGTAATATTTTCAATTTCTCGGCATGCGACTTGTACATTGCACAGCCTATTCGCTTTTGTCATGCCTGTAGCTTGAACATATACGGCAAGGTAAATTTCAACCACAGTGTTGCAAATGGCACTACAGAAGTTTTACTATGATGTTCATGAGTTGTCATATGCCGGGGATGTGGGAATATTACTGTTGTAACGCACAAGCCATCACATTGAGGACAAAAGAAAACAATACGAAACGTATAACGATTAGGGTGAAAACCAATAGTAACATCAAAAGCAGATTTTGCAAGAATACATGGCTTAATTATTTGATCTGGAGACATTTTTTCAATGTATCAATGTAATATTATTTCAAAATATATTTGTGACTATTTTAAAAATCCATTCAGTTTCTTTTGAACATTGAAAAAAATTACAGAATATACCAATAAGCGGCATCAGAAGTAAAAGACCAAAGGGATAAATCTAAAATCTGCGATTAATTTGAAGAGGCTATCATGTTGATTTAAAAATAATCGCCTTTCCACCCCTTGATTAACAGACAGCCTTTTGGATCGAATAATACTAACGCTAACAAATAAATATTTTTGTAAATTTCTTTCAATATCAACTTATTGTTGCGTTTGATTTGATTTTTGATTGACATTAGTTGTCAAAATGGTCATATGCAGAAACTAAATTTACATCCTCATATTAATCTCGTAGAACCATCACTATAGTATCTTTTTGCGCTACGCTGTACATTTATATACTTTGAAATATTTGTTTCAGTATTTCAGATGCTTTTATGTTGTTTTATTGTGAATATTGTTGTAGTTTCCGTGTTTTTTCTTAAGTGTATGATACTAACTTCAAAACAATAATCATTGAATTTTGATTCCTAGGATCTGTGTTCTACAGAAATTTCTGATATTTAGATATTTAAATTACCGTATTCACTTTCTTGCTCTTCTTTTGTCTCCTCTGAGAGATTTTTAATTTTGAAAAGTTAAAAAAAAAGCTTGAGAACGTTGATTTTTATTTTTAAAAAAAAGACATTTTATATAAAAATTAGATTTTGTGCTTTTATTTCTTGAATTTAAAAATATCCCGAGACTTAAAAACCTTTATTTGCCTTCAGTACGGAGAATGTAGTTAAATCTATTTTTATTCATTCTTGGAAAAAATGTTATTGTTTTTTTTTTTTTTTTTTTTTTTTTTTTTTTTTCCAAAATCCGTGTTTTAAGCACAGAATTACTAGAAAAAAAACGACAAGAAAGTTGAATAATCATGATCTTTTATTTAAATTTAAAATGAATATAATACGGGAATTTTGAGTTAAGTATTGTTAACGATGTGGTTCTTTTATAAAAAAAAATCAATGTAATAATACATATAATTGGGAAAAACTAATTAATATAATAATGTTTTTTTTTTGTTATTTGCAACGATTTAGGTTAATTATTTTTAGTCAATTTAAAACATTTCAACAGTAATCATATAGGATTAGTTGTACACTTTAAGTTTATAAAAGTTTTTTGATGTATTTGAGGCAGTAATTTGTACCTTCAATTTCACAAGACTTCCTGTCTCGAAAGTTACTTAGCAAGAAGAAATAAGTCCATTAAGTGGATCTTCATAATACGTAATCATGTATATTAAGGATGGTCACTCCTCAAGTTTATTATATCAAGGATTTAAAATTAACATTTTTATTTGTTAGAATATGGGTCATACATCATTTTAAGCAAAAAAATGATAGGTCAGTTGGGCCGTTTTTGAGATTCAAACGCCTGAAGTTTTTGTGGGAACCGAACTTCTCTAGACTTTTCATTCACTTTGGAATGCAATGAAAGAATATCATCAAATTTTGTCAGAAGTCTACTGAAGATGTATACTGTCATATTTTTGAAAAGAAAAGTTGGGGTCAGTGTGCAAAATTTTATAACGCATCGTGATGTATAAAATAAGAGAAGTCCGAAAGTCAGAGACAGTTTAAAAAAAACTGAAGAGTGACCATCCTTAACGTAAATTCATTACATAATGAAATTATTAAATCATCTACTAACCTGAAGAAATATGTTCTCTCTTAGGAAGTGTAGTGCAACTATTGGAATCTATGATGATCAGATTGATATCTGAAGAACATTGATATAAATTAAGTTTGGATTGCATTAAGGCGTCATATATTGATATTTCTTCAATACTATACAGCTATGGCCTTTTGTAGATGTGATACATGTACCTGTAAACCAATATACACCGAGGCCGTCGGTCGAAGTGAATATTCGTGTTTCCATGTCAATAAAAAAAATCGTATTCACAGATACAAAAGGCCATGATTGTTTTATCATATAGTTCAATTTAGTTATGACGTCACCGAAGGAATATCATTCCATCGGGTGAATACCTTAAAATATTCATCTCCGATGATCTGAATACAAATGCGAGAGTAGTATATTATAACACCTTTTATTGCAATAACGTTTTGCGTTTCTTCTGTAGATGCTGGTAATTATCATTTTGAAAAAAAAATGGTTTAATTCTCTGTAAAAAGGATAAATGGAGATACATTTCGTGAAAAAAAATCAAACAATGTATACACGACAGTTCTGTATTATGAGTTTCATTTTATTCTACCCACTTATCAAATTAAAGGATTTCACCAACAATCAACGATAACATGTTTTTGAATATTCGATACTTGATAGAAATAATACTTAATTACCAAAATACTTGCTGTAATAACAGTTAAGTGTAACGGACTTCATTTCATTCTTTCCTTTACTTATTGTAAATAACAAAATACCGAAGTTACATTTAATTTCTTTTTCTGCATATGCGCATTTAGACACCTAATGTCTCATTAGTGAATATCAAACCAAAACATTCGGAAGTCCATTAACCGGAAAACGTGAAAACGCTGATAGAGAACAAATGACCAAAAGGATCTAAATAGAAAAGCCAAAATTTAGCTAAGGACAGAGCTATGTATGAGGGAGACACTCCTTAGTTTTAAACAAAAATGTGTATAATTTAGATATTGTACAATATATATAAAATTTAGATATTGTACAATATATATAATACAATATAATGTTGTTGCAATATCTAAATTTTACAAAATTTTAAAACTAATTTACTAAAATTTAATGGAATAATTTCCTGTGTGAATAAACTAGTTTTATACATGATGGTGAATTGTCTAGGGTAAGTTACCCCTTCATTCAAGTAGCTATAATACATTTTACCCTGCTCTAGTATAAAAAACTGCGTTTTAAAAAATCTAAGAATGATGTATATTTTGGAGTAAAATGACAGGTCACAAGTATGGTAAAATATGTGAATCAAAAAAGTTTAATCTCCATACAAGGTATTAGTATCTACCTTAATGGACAAAAATTTATTTTTTAAAAATCAAGAAAAAATGTTTATTTCTTTTATTCCTTGTGATGAGATGTCTAAAATGAATGGTCACAGGTAGGGTCAAATATCTGAACAAAACATTGTTCTCCATACAACTGGATTAGGGTTTATCGCTGAAGTACAAAAAACATTTTTTATAGAAAATCAAGGACAACGGCACTAGAATACCGAAGGAACAAAGCGCAAGATTACATAAATCAAAGTCTAGAGACAAGACAAAAGCAAGAACACCAAAAGACGGAAGACCAAAGACACCACATGCCCACAAAACACACGAACATTACATATACAACACAAAAAACTAAAGCACTAACAGTGTGAACTCTAAAAAAACAATGTGACATCAGGTGCTCCGGAAGGAAGCATGTCCTGCTCTGTATACAGCACTCGTCACACTGTCAGTGGGTCAATCCAGGGTAAAGTCAAAACCGGTAATGTCAATTTATGACACTGACATTTCATATAGATGTTTATTTTCTTATCCCTTATGATGAGATGAGTAAAATGAATGGTCACAAGTAGGGGCAAAATTTTAAGCATCATGCATGATAAAGCTCCTTATTCAGGCAAAGTATGTCAGACCACCCGAAGAAACTCCAAATACAATAAAAATTGTATTTTCAATTTTCTAGTACCTGTTCAATACAACGAATGCAGAAATAAAGTGTGTTTTATTGTAAATATATTAAACAATCATAATTTGCGTTTACAAACACAGCCGCCATCTTGAATCCTGTAATGCCCTGCTAATCTCATACTGTCCTGTTATCTCGTTATGTCCCTGTTTATTCCGTTATGGCCCTGTTGTAATGCATACTTGAAATTTAAAAAGGCAGTGCATGTTTTGTGGACATTTTATCTTAACTGGTTAAAAAATCGTAATAAAATTGTTCAAAACTCATTGCTAATTTGTTTTACTATTACTATAACGATGTTTTTAAATCTAACTGATGATGTTGGGCAAACCGAAATCTTAACATATTAAAGAAGATCGAATATGGTATAATATTACCGTTTTTACCTTTAAGAAGTTTTCTAAATACTTATTACGGATTATTGTTTCAAATTTAACCAGAATATTTCAGTATTTTGCAAGTCCCGATAAAAAGAATATTTGACTTTTTGTTTTTGATACTGAGACAGTATCAAAAACAAAAAGTCAAATATTCTTTTTACCTGGTATCACTGTAACATACCAGGTTTGCACTTGCGGGCTCACTAAATATATTACCGTGATAGGATCAGAATAAAAAAAGTCTTATATTTTATATATAACTGATTCTCTTGAAAAAGAAATCCCCAAATTGACTTTAAAATACACATTCATATATATGTATAAGACAGATATTTTATCTCATTACTACTAACCTGTAGAGATATATTCTTTCTTAGGAACTGTTGCCAAACTATTGGAATCAATGGTGCTCGGATTGATATCTAAAAAGTTGTGCATTAATTATTTCAAAATTTCATTTACGCATTACAAATGTACATGAATTACAACTTTAATAGCAATGAAATGTTTGCTTTAATACTGTAGAACTGGTTACATGAATTGAAAAATACTCGACATTTCGATATTTTATTTATTCAACATGAAATAATTGAATCAAAAAGATAATAGGAAACATACAATGGCTGAAAATTACAATTACATACCACACGTTACCAGGAAACTGCAAAGCAAAAAAACAAATAAGGCAAGAGATAAGCGTAAACAACGAGAGGAACTCGGGACATCCAGACTTGGTACCGGCACTATCAAAAGCCAGCAGTAGGGTTAAAAAGGTACCAACCAAATCTCCCCTTTCTCTGCCCAATAAATCAAATACAGGTAGACTACTAACTCCATGGTTATTCAACATAATGAATTAAAAAATATGTACATCGCCGTGCAAAAGTATTCGTCACTTGTATTTTTTCCATATATATTCCATATAAAATTACATATTTTTCAAAAATTCATTGTGAAGTCAATTCTAATTGGATTTCAATGAAAATTTCACTGATTAATTCAGAATCTTTTGAAGTTTTCTTGTTTATTTCAGTGTAATTTCCTGAACTGTAGTTTCAAAAAATGATTTAAAGAAGAAGTGAAATTTTTACGCCACAATTTTACTTGCACAAATACGGAATTTTGACCCTAAATTTTACACTTCATTTTTAACAATAAACGAGTTTCCATTTAGTGAATTTTTCCGTAAAATTTTGATTTTTCAACGTCACAATGTTCAGTGATGCAATTTGCGCCGATTGACCCCAGGTCAACCGG
>MJUU01013469.1:4264-25081 GCA_002080025.1 Modiolus philippinarum | reverse complement strand
TTTTTTTTAATTAACACTTCTGATTATTTTCAACGTTATTATGCTAAAATAAAATGAAACGTTGTTTCTTTTTCATACTTTTATTAATTTTGCCCAACAACAACATAATAGTTGTTCCTCATTTTTAAATAAACGTTAAAATTCTCCTTATGATTCAGTAATTTACTTTTAAAAAAATCAATTTGACTAGTTTCAGCTATTCCAAGATGCAGTGTATTACTGTTATTATTTTATTTTTCGCATTATAAAAAATCTCATGCAACAGATTATCTCTAAACTCCTTTTTACTTATTATGTATTTCTATCTTTATACTGATGTTTTGTTTTCTCCTGTTTTGCCCTGTCTCCATTTCTCTGTTCCAGCACTTACTACTTTTTTGCTCTACATTTATATACTTTTACGAAGAGGTAAACCTTAGTGCTGCTTTTACTTTTGTTATATTGCCTTTCTCTCTTGGTTGCTGCATAGGTTATTTTGACAATGGCATAAACGTAATGGGTATTGACCTTGTACAAAGCGGAGAGAGGATAGGTTTATTTTATCATGTCTCGTGCTCCATGAAGAAAAAGAAAATGCTTACAATTTTTGATGTCATTTGCTTTTATCTTTACCTTTTTCATGGTGTGAGATCCTTGCCAATAATGGTATACTTACAGTTAACGTCCTTTTTTTGTTGATTCATAATAGTAATATGATTGTAAAGACTGGTGTTAAAACTTCCGTATTAAAGATGAATATCCCCCTTACTTTGGGTTTCTATATGGCATTCCTTCTGTTTGTTCTAAGCTCACTACTCATGATAGCTGGTATCGAAATAAACCCAGGCCCAGTAAATATATTTGAAGAATCCAGTAGTAGTGTTAGTTCAGTTTCTGACGATTTTAGCGATTTTTTCTCAAAAACTATATCATTCCATCATTTAAATGTACAAAGTATTTTACCCAAATTAAATCAAATCAAAATTGATAATAATAATTATGATATACTGTCCTTTACAGAAAGTTGGTTGCGGCAAAGTACTGGAGATGACGAAATAACTATTCCTGGCTATAAACATTTTCGTAACGACCGAACAGATCGTGTCGGTGGAGGTGTAATAGTGTATATAAAGAATAATTAAAATTGTGCGCCTCGTCCTGATCTCCAAATAAGTAATCTTGAATGTGTTTGGGTTGAATTTAAATTGAAAAACAAGAGTTATCTATATGGAACTTATTATGTGCCACCTAATAGTACGTCACAGCTTTGGGAATACATTGGTCAGTCATTTGAGACTGCCTTAAATACAACAAAGGAATTAATTGTTGTTGGAGATTTTAATATAAATCAGTCGACTGTAAATCCTAACGATAAAATCAAAAGTCTTCTCACTCAGTATAATTTATATCAAATGATAACAGATAATACATATGTTACAGAAAATAATTCATCGTTGCTTGACCTCATCATAATTAGTGACCCTACGAGTGTTATTCATACAGAGGTCGGTGCTCCCCTACTTGATCAAACTCGATACCACTTACCAATTATTGGTTTTCTTAATCACTCGAAACGCTCTTTTCCACCAATCAAGCGTAAAATATATTTGTATGATCAGGGTGATTACGAATCTTTTCGATTATAATTGTCAGATGTAGACTGGGGGGAACTTCTTGTTGAAGATAATATAGATGAATCAACAGTAAATATAACTCGAACAATATTAGATATTGCTGAAAGAGTTATTCCTAATAAATGTATTATGATAAAAAAAGATGACCCGCCCTGGATCACAAACAACATAAAAAAAGAAATTCGAAGAAAAAATAGAGCACACAGAAAAGCTAAAAAAAGGAATGATCCTCAAAGCTGGGAATAATTTCGTAAAGTAAGAAATAGATGTAATTCTCTTGTTTTGCATGCCAAAGAGAGTATTATGTAAATATTTCAAATAAAATAGAAAATGATGACATCAGTACTCAAAATTGGTGGAAATTAGTGAAGTCTCTTATGGGAAATAGTTAATCCCGTATACCCCCTATTAAAAGTGACAATGATATTATCGAAGATGACGCGACGAAAGCAAACTTATTTAATTATTATTTTAATAACCAGTGTCAAATTAATGATGCTAATGTACCTCTCCCTGACTTACAAGATTTACCGAATCATAGTTTGAATACTTTGATTGTTAATGAAAATGAAATTGAAGATGTACTCAAAACCCTGGACACCACAATAGGTCCTGACCAAGTAAACCCGAGACTGTTAAAAGAGCCCAGTGCGATTCTGAAAAACCCCTTTGTAAATTATTTAATTTATCGCTCCAACTTAGTAAATTTCCTTCTGAATGGAAAAGAGCAAATGTAACTCCTGTTTTTAAAAAAGACTGTCCCAGTGATATACGAAATTATAGGCCGATTTCACTTATTAGCGAAGTTGGGAAAGTTATGGAAAGGGTGATATTCAAACATTTTCATAATTACTTACTGGAACATAATATTATAACCCCCGGATTTACACCTGGTGATTCTGCTGTAAATCAGTTGTTAAGTATTACTAACGAATTTGGAAGGGGTTCAGATGAAGGGAAGGAAATAAGGGTAATCTTTTGTGATATAAGTAAGGCGTTTGACAGAGTTTGGCAAACGGGACTTATACATAAATTGAATTCAATAGGTATTAATGGAACTTTGCTTCTTTGGTTTAAAGATTATTTGTATAACAGAAAACAACGTGTAGTTATCAATGATAACAATTCTGAATGGTTAAATATAAAGGCAGGCGTGCCGCAAGGATCGATTCTCGGACCTCTATTATTTATTATATTTATCAATGATATAGTGTCTGATATTCAGTGTTCAGTAAAGCTTTTTGCCGATGACACTAGTCTGTACTTAATTGTTGATAATCCTGAAGTTGCTTCCGAAATTCTAAATCGTGATTTACAAGCAATTCATGAATGGGCAGAAAAATGGTTAGTGACATTCAACGCACAAAAAACTGAAGCGATGACTATTTCTAGAAAAATGAATAAACTTAACCATCCAAATCTTTCAATGAATAATGTAATAATTGAAAATGTATCTCATCATAAACATTTGGGGGTTATCTTGTCTGATGATGGTGGTTGGCACAAACATATAGATATGATGTGTGTGTTAAAAAGGCATATACTCGTTTAAATATTATGAGAAAATTTAAACATACATTAAATAGAAGAACTCTAGAGAAAATGGATTTTTCGTATATCAGACCGATATTAGAATACGCAGATGTAATTTGGGACAACTCCATTCAAATTCTGATTCATAAGATAGAAAATGTACAAATACAGACCGCGAGAATCATCACTGGGGGCAAAAGATTGACTTCTATTCAAAATTTGTACAAGGAAACAGGATGGGAAAAATTAAGGGAAAGACGTGAATCTCATAAAATTATCTATTTTTATAAAATGGTTAATGATCTTACCCCCGCATGTTTAAGCAGAATTCTCCCGAATAGGAATAATGATATACACAGTTATAATACGCGTAATTCTTCAGCATTTCAGCCTATTCTAACAAGAACATCTTTCTACTCAAATTATTTCCTACCCTCGTCTTTTCGAATATGGAACTCACTGCCTGATAATGTCAGAAATATGTCTTCACTAAACCAGCTTAAAACTTACTTTAGAAATAAAGTTGTTAAAAATTCATTGTACTATTATATTGGTTCTAGAATTGGACAGATTTTACATTCAAAATTAAGAATGAAATGTAGTAATTTGAAACACGATCTTTTTAGTAAAAACCTGATACAATCTCCACTTTGTCTGTGTGGACAGATAGAAACTACAAAGCATTTTCTTCTCAATTGCAGACTATTTCAAGAAGCTAGGGAAAGATATATATTTTCTCTTCAAATTCCGGAAACGATTACAGCAGATCTATTACTGTTTGGCTCGGAAAATCTCACTCTTGAGCAAAATAAAATATTGTTTATAAATGTACAAAGCTATATATTAAGTAGTAAGAGATTTACCTCTTGATACCTCTTCTATAGTTCTCCTTTATATTATCACACAAACATATCACTAATTCTGTTATTCATCTTTTTTTCTCAATCTCTTGTCATCTTGTTAACTCACAATGTATTAATGTAAGGATAGATATATTGGATACGGATTAGTATAAGACAATCTGTCTTGTTTCCGAATCCTTTTGATTAATTTGTTTACATGTATTTATTTATTTATGTATTTGTGGATTATAATATTTAACAAGTTGATTAATAAAATATGTTTATATCAAGTGTTTTCATAGTTTTGATTTTATTTGTCTTTTATTGAAATAGCCAGACTCAGAAAGTAAATGTACAGTTAATTCGGTATTAATTTATATCAAAAGTTACTTTCATGGGCGTAATAAAATGCATTCTAAATATTTTTTTAATGTAAACGAAAAATGAAAATCAATTTTAGCATAAAAAATTCACAAAATAGAAGTGTCCTTGCCTTATCGGATCACAATCAAATTCTGTATGATCTTGATGTAAGACTCTAAGAGCAACAATAAAATGTAAGATGGAGAACAACAATAAAAGCGTTATTCCTTTGCCTTGTTTTACCGTGTATTTGCAAAGACTTTGTCTCTTGTGCATTTACTCCATATCCATTCATTGCTTATTTTGAAAGAGCGTGTACATATGTTGAGCTTCATACAACATTTTTTCCACACCAATAAAACTCATCAAAATGGTTTTCAGTCACTATGGCAACATGAGTTTATTATTTATGATAACTAGAAAAAAAAACTCACCCCATCCAAACATACAGAAGTATGTAACACGTGACTTCTCTGTTCCAAATACTTGTACAACTTTACTATAGAGTAGAAGACCCTCCACTAACATCCAAACAAATACAGCTGTGTAGAAATAGTGAAGAATAACTGCTACAATAGCGCAAACGATCTGGAATTAACAATTTATATTTCTATATAAACCTATTACAATATCAAAAAATCTTTGCAGCAAAGGGGAATTAAATAAAAACCTTTTGCATCCCGTTTCCTGTCTAAAATTAAAGCAACAAAAAATCAACGAAATCACAATAACATCTGAAAATTCTGTTTAATGCTCACTAAACAAAACAAAACCCTACTGCCAGAAGTGCAAGTAATGTATCTTGTTTCTTGCATCTTGTTTAAAGATTGCGTACTGAATATTAAGACCAAACGAACGAATGTGAAAATATCACTTGGATATACTTGAGTATATCAGTCCTTACAAATGTCAATATATGACAAAATAATGAACAAAAATATGACGAAAGACTTATGAGGTATTTTGATAAGGCTTCATCGAAATTGCAAAGTTAACAATATAGACTAAATGCACATGAAGCACAATTTCTACAAATATATGGTAGAACCAAGCAATGCAATAACACTTTTATTGTTGTTCTTTATCTTGAATTCATCAAAATGAACTTTGCTCATAACTCAAAGTAAGGTCGATACGGTCTCTAGCACCTCATTGAAAGTAATTCATTACATATGTCAAACAACGCAACAAATAACAGCTTTAATCATTGAGTGGATTAAAAGCTGTCACAATAATAAAAATCACGCATGAGTCATGTTTAACAAATTTGTGTCCATGTTTTACGAGTAAGATATTTACTGACTTATTTTCTTTTGAAGTATGAAAAGCGAGTAAACAGAAAACGCTTACTATGAGTGAAATATTAAATCACGTGAAATATTCACGGGTTAACTTTTTTCTGGTATAATGGTTACTGACCAATTCCCTACTGAAATTTGTTGTAAACAAGAACAGGACACACCTACAATGAGTGATACCTTTTAAAATCACGTGTTACATCCATTTGCTAACTTTTTGGTGAAGGGATGACGGTTATTGACCTATTTTCTGCTAAGGTTTGTTGTTAACGATCAAAATTTAAAAAGAGGAGAGAAGAGAAAATTCCTACAATGACTGAACAAAAACATAGCCCCAAATTCACTTAGACCATCTGAACAAAAACGAAAGACAAACGTTAACAACGATAGGATCACAAGACAGCCAGACGAGGGTATTGTCTGATATGAAAATTTTACCTTGAGTGTTATAGAAATTTACTGTTTTTATCATAGTTCTAATTACTCAGAGTACTGAGGCTTTATTCCGTGTATGGCACTCGGTAGATGTCTTTGGTACTGTATTTGGCTGCGTATTTCGATATTTTTGGAAATGAGTATTTCTTTTTGGACTTCGTTTTTATAGGGATTCACACTGCTAGTGCTTTAGTTTTGTGACGTTCTTGTTCTTTTTTGTTTATTTGATTTGTCTTTGTCATACTGTCTCAATTTGTGTTGCTGTGAATTGCCGTGAATTTGGATTTATAATTTAAGAATTTCCCCTTTCCTCGTTCTTGCTTCGGTATTCGTTTGCCGATGTATTTGGATTATGGCTTTCCATATCATTTGATTCTAATGCTGCTGATGAGAGGTTACTCATTGAAACACGTGTACAGCATAACGAAATTTACTGTTTTGATGCAACTTCGGTATTTTTTGCATATGGTACCGGCACTTGTAAGAGCCAATGTTAGGAATAAGCAAGATTTTGGGTTAGAGAATGTTTTATGTACTTTCATTAAAGCATTTCTTACCCTTTTTACATTTAAAAATTATGAAACTTAAATTGTTGGGTGAATTAAACAGCTGACACGATAATAAAAAACCCATGATAAATAACAAAATACCGTTATTTAGTATCTACATATGACCATTTCGTCAACTAATATCTCTTCAGTACAGATCAAATCAATTTATTTGGAAGACCATAGTTCAAAACATCACGTGTAACACATATAATATCACGTTTCACAAGTAAGATGGTTACTAACTGATTGTCTATTGAACTTTGTTGTAAACATACATAAAAATAAAATAACAAAAACAAAAACAGGAGTAAACAGGAAACACTTATGATGAGTGAAATACTTGAACATCAAACACGTGTAACGTGTTACATGTAAAATGGTATATTTTCTTTTGAACCTTGTTGTATACAATCAAAAGTAAAAAACGAAGAGATATCAGGAAACAACTGCAACTGAAAAATGTGGTCACCGGTAAAAAAAACAACAACAAAAAACAAACAGACAAAAAAATCAACAAAACAAGAAACAAAGAAAAAACTAAAAAATATTTAAAAAAAACGACATCTGAACTAAAAGATATCCGAAATTATTGTCGGCACTTGTAAAAGCCAGCAGTAGGGTGAAACCAGATTTTGGTCCCAAGACCTCCATTTTCGTTCTCCTTTAGAATTAAGTAAGCTAATTAAACCACATACCGATACTATCTACAAAGACCAATATCGTAGATAAGAAAAGACAGACGTATTTTTATTTGGAAATTGTTCTTCAATTGCAGACTTGTTCAAGGAACTTAAACTGTGGCTTTAAGGAAGAAAAACCACAAACACCAGACATACCACAGGATTTGTTTAAGAAATACCATGTCATCATCTATTTCAGTAGTTATTGACAATATCAGGGAAAACCTACTTTAAGTGTAAAATCTTAGGTCAACGGGACTCGGATTTACACAGAATATCCTGTTCACTACTTCTTTATAAAGATTGAACTTTATCAGAGTTTCTCTTTTTAACAACATATAAAAATTGAAATACATCGGAATTGAAAATAGGAATTTGAGTCGAAAATAATTTCGAGTTGTCAAAATTACAAATTGCCGTTTAAGCTAATGAATGACTAAATACCGAAGTTACTGTAAATTTTAATTCTGCAAAATGCGCATTTCGACAATTTATGTCTCTTCAGTGCAGATAAATTCTAAACGTTTGGAAGACCAAAATCTCAAAGATGTTTAAAAACTGAAAGAGAACAAAACACGAATATGATCTAAATGTAAAGCCAAATTCAGCTAAGGACAGAGCTTTGCATGAGGGAGATACTCCTAAGTTTTCAACAAAATGTACAAAAAATTAGATATTGTAAGGTTCCAAAAAAAATCGGCTTTCGGGTCAGCACCGAAGTACTGACTACTGGGCTGGTGAATACCCTCGGGGACTAACAGTCCACTAGCAGTGGCATCGACCCAGTGGTAACAAATGACTAAATACCGTAGTTACTGTAAATTTTAATTCTGCAAATGCGCATTTCGACAATTTATGTCTCTTCAGTGCAGATAAAATCTAAACGTTTGGAAGACCAAAATCTCAAAGATGTTTAAAAACTGATAGAGAACAAAACACGAATATGATCTAAATGTAAATATACGGGAATTTTGAGTTTATTGTGATGTTTTTTACCAAGAGGAAAGAAAATCGATACATGAAATCCAGAGGAAATCGCTAATTAATTTAACACCGTTGAGCTAAGGATGATCATATCAAAGTTACTACTAACCAAAAAATATGATTTTTTTCACCAAAAGACCGTACAAGCCACGACAATGACACCAGTTTTATTTTATCATCATTTCAATGGTTTTAATGGTGTAAGCAAGGTGTTCTCGTTGCAAATGACACTGAAATCTTTCAATTTAAACATGTTTCGAAATTGATCAGTTGATTTCAATTCTTAAGAAAAGAATGCTTAGAAAAAATAAAAATATTCATAGGCGAGAGTAAAGGAAATTTATTCAAATATATTCCAAATTTATTATTCTGTTAATGCTTTTCTTCACTTACTTGCATGGAATAATTATCAACTACAATAAAATTTCGAATAAGTCAGTCTTTAAAGAGTACTGTATTTACAATAATGTGTAACATCTAATTGTTTAATATTTAGAGGAAAAAAGGATTTCTGTTGAACTATGTTTTAAAATAACAACAGTTGGATACCGAAGGAACAGAAGACATAACAAACAGAGGATTACAGTTAAGACTTACAATATCCGTAAACTACAATCTCAAATCACAACTCACAGCGAACTCCACTAGACAAATACCAATGAAGACAAGAGACAAACATAAATAACAAAGGAAGTCGGGATAGCCAAACTTGGTACCAGCACTTGCAAAGGCCAGGGGTAGGGTTATACCGGTTTATTGATACCAAAACCTATATCCCGTTTCCCTATAGTGTAATAATAAATATACGAATAAAACCCAATACAGGTAGACTACTAACTTTATGACCACGATCTTAATATATGACAAAACGTAATTTAGAAAGATTGGTCAAAAGTGGTCGCCGCTAAACTGCCGGTCTGCTGGTAAAACACTGTCGCACTGCGGGAAAAAAATCGCACTCAAAACTTCAAAACTTCTATTACAAACATCACAGTCAAGGTTAACTTTGTATCGACAGAGAATCAAGTGCAAACAAGGTTTCAGTTTGACAGCATCTATTCTCTGGTTGTTCCTTATTTCAAAAAGTGTCATAGGGAATTTTGAGATATAGGCATGGAATAATCATTGTCAGACGAGAGTGGAAAAATTTAAAAGATGGGGAGGGGTGGGGTTGGCGCCGGCCATAAAAGCACAAAGTGAAGTTTTAAGTTTGATTGTAAAATAAATAATATTTTTCATATTTTTTACTTACATTTAATGGAATTTTTATTTCTTGTACATATCACAAGCCCTTCTTTAAACTTTTCTAGAAATTATTAAAAAATTGAAAGTCGTATCGTCACGAAAAGTACCAATTTATTAAGCGATAAATATGAATTTGAAATAATGGAATACTTGCGTAAATGCGAAATTTAGTATCTCTGATCTTCATAAAGCATACATGCATACTATACATTTAAATGCTTGATAAAATATTGCAGAAGAACAAACAGTTTATTTATTCTACTAAGTAAAACTTTAAAAAGCTATTTCATCGCTATAGTGGCATGAACTTACCTTGTACTGCACGGCTTTTATCCCTGTCAGAAATCCGAACTGTGCAAATATTATTGCTATGCATAGGTTTCTATGTACAAATACTCGTTCAGAATTGAGCGATCTAGAAGAACAAAAACAAAATTATGATTCTGATATTCATGCGATACATTAAACTAATAATACACAAAATTGCTTATACCTCACAATAAGTTCAAGACAGTCCCAATCAATGGTTTTAGCAGAATTTGTTGCTAGATGTCGAGCAACGTTACATCCATGTTATATAATGTCATGGATGCGGGATCGTCAACAAAAATATACTCATTTAAATATCTATGATCTGATTTGTTCAAATCGTGTCACATGACATTTGAGATTTCGCTTGGTCAACCGGTTAGTGTTGGGTCGCATAGGAAAGTCAACCGGTGAAGAATAGAATTCGATATAATATAACAGTTACCACCCTAGATAGTGTGCGACCCAGCGGTTTCTCTCCCCCTCGAAATTAAGCTCTCGGGTGACCTTAATATCTAGGGGAGAGAAACCGCTGGGTCACACACTATCTAGGGTGGTAATTGTATAGGCTGTCATCCGTTGCCCTACAAAAAGACAAACAGAAGACAATCACAGTCCATAAACAACCATATGGCAATCATTTAGTCAATAGTAAGAAAACTTGGCATAATAAAATGATGAATGGCGGCACAAGGAACAGGTGGTCACAATAACATTTTGAAATTACAAAATATATGCCAAAAAAATTTGAAAGCTTGATAGCGTATCCATATGAAATATTCTCTCAAGAACAAGTACACCATACCTGAAATGTATACATAGCCGGTATTTCTTTACAGACTCCACACTGCAGGTGAGGCTTAGATAATCAATGAAAGAATATGCAGTAAATGCACATGAGTGAAAGTCTTTACAAATACATGAAAAAAAACAAGCAATGGACCAACGCTTTTATTTTATTATTTATCTATGCTCATAACTTACTGTAAGTCCAAGATGGTCCCTTTCACCGGTTTCAGCGTAATTCATTACTAGATGTCTGTCAAGCAACGTCACATCCATGTTATTTCATGTCATGGATGCGGAGTTCTCAGCAAACATGAATATATCTGGCAAAGTGTTCCTACATGTCTTCCTGTATGTCAACAAACATGAATATATCTGGCAAACTGTTCTAATATGTCTTCCTGTATATTGTTGTGTCGTAAGGGGATATTGCATGATACTATACAATTATGGCAATTTCGCGAGATCAATATCGGGTTCATAGGAGTAAAAAATTACGTATTGTTGACTGAACTCGGAATCAACCCTCATTCAATATTATCTTTTGCGTTCCGTTAAATCGGATATTGATCAAATATAGAAGTAACATAATTGTTTTATTATATTTGATTGACATGGCTTAAGTCGCTGGTGACAAAATAAATCTATTGTGGATGTAAAGGAGGTGTTTCCTATTAAATAACGTCAATCAAAGTTTTTTTGCAATACATCGGCAAACGAATACCAAAGCAAGAACGAGGAAATAGGAACTTCTAAAATCATAAATCCAAAATCACGGCAATTCACAGCAACACGAATTGAGACAGTTTGGCAAAGACAAAACAAATAAACAAAAATGAACAAGAACTCCACAAAAGCAAAGCATTAGCAGTGTGAACCCCTATAAAAACTGAGGTATCATCAGGTGCTTTATGATGATTTACATGATCAACTGTGCAATATGTTGTTTCATTGAGCATGTACATTTCTTGATACATAGAAACTTAAGAAAAAAATGATTGTTACAAATTATTTAGATAAAGTACCAAATTTGATTGATATTTTAAATCAAAGTAAAACTAATATTTATATACACAATTTGTCAATTGCTACTTTTCTATGAACATTACAGAATTCTTATTATAAGGTATAGAGGAGCAACATAATTCCTTTAAGTAACCACGCTCAGCCTGTCACGGCATAAACTGTGGTAGTATTGAAAGTGGTGAGCCTTCGAGATTCCATCCTTCTGAATTTTGTTTCAGCTAAATCATTATCTAAGCTAATTTTAAAGATTCCTTACACCCTTTTCGTATTTGACAATAAACCATAAATATTCTAAATAATAAAAGCAAATACACACAAGACATATTCGGAAATTGAATTTAAGGCGGAGATTTTAGAGTTTCCTATTAATAGTATATAAATAACAAAATACCGAAGTTATTGTGAATTTTGTTTCTGCATATGCGCATTTCGACAATTTTAGTATATAATTTTTTGAAATTTTCTGTGCAGAAGCAGTTGTTTTTATTTTTCAAAATAATAAGTAGAATTTAATTGAAAATTGAAGGATTATACACAGAATTAATACGGAAAATAACAATACATCGACAAACGAATACCGAAGCAAGAAAAGGAAAGGGGAAATTCTATAATCAATTTCAATATGAGGGAATAACTGTAAAAAAAAATATTGAATTTGTTCATACTTTGGTACATATTTCACAACCATCATATTTTTACACATTTTTATTTAGAAATTGTTCATTATTTGCAGATTTTGAAACCATGCTATTGTTAACATAAAAATAAAGTTTGTTGATAACGTTGAAAGATTGCGAAACAGTCAGTGAAACAATTTCCCTTCAATAATTTATATTCCCTGTTAGCCATTTTTACCCTTAGCCTTTTTAAGTATGCATTTGGCAACAAAAATGTGGTAGAATAGATAATAAATACTTTAGAACTTTCTTGAAATAAATGAATACATACAAATGACAGAATATTATCCCAATGAAGGTGTCTCAGTGGTATTATTCCGCCATTTTGGTAAAAAAACTTGTTCATTTAGGTTTCATTCATTAAAGAAATTAACACTAAAGTATTTAAAATGTAAAGAAAGTATTGAGGTATTTAAAATTATTATTCCTAATCACTTTCACAACATTTTCATTACAAAAAGGTGAACTGAAACACACGAGCTTGAAATATGCTGCTGGATTTACAGAACACAGAAATTATGAAAGGGAGATAATTTGATAAACGAATTTAAGAAGAATTAACATTTCACAATTTATCTCTTTTATTTCAACGGTGACCCCTAATTTTTATTGTGTATACGTAAACTTTAAAATAATTTCAAACACATGCAAAGTATGAACAGAATCTATAACAGATTTTTCAAGATATCCTCTCATATGATAATTTTTCCTTACATTTCTTTGTAAAATCCTGAAATTTTCAAATTTTTGCACTTAAAGGCACGATGACCCTCCAAATTTTATTTTATATTTTGAACAATTGTACAATTATGTTTCTACACAGAAAATTTTGCAAACCTCTGCAGAAACCTTAAGTTACCCCAAAAAGGAGAAAGATTCAAGATTTTTCACAAGAACACAGATTGGCGTATAGTGACGATATGGTATATCCTTTAAAAACAATGTATTGTTACGTAAAAGTGAACACAGATTTGCAAAAGGAAATAGATTAACGACAGGGCACAGATTTTATGTGCAGATGCGATGTTCCTTTTAAAGGTTAACTTCTTTTACATAACAACGGCAGTAGAATACCGAAGGAACAAAACACAAGATTACATAAATAAAAGTCCAGGGACAAAGCAAAATCAAGAACACCAGAAAACTGAAGACCAAAGACACTACATGCCCACAAAACACACAACCACTACATATACAACACAAAAAACTAAAACACTAACAGCGTGAACTCTCAAAAAACAGAGTGACATCAGGTGCTCCGGAAGGGTAAGCTTGTAAATAGACAATAAAAGGATATTGAGTAAATGCACACAAAACATTGTTTCTACAAAAAATACCAGGCATAATTAAGCAATAAAAATTGATAAAATGCTTTAATTGTTGAAGTTAGCATTTGGCCTTCAACAGTGAGCTTTGTCCATACTTCATAGTGAGTGCGAGAAGGTTCCTAGCTCCGGTTTGGGTGGGTGTCAAACAACGCAACATCCATTACGAAGAAAAATATATGTTGAGGCCATAAATAATAGATTTTCAAATCAGAATACATCGGATGATACAGGAAATTTGCACTTGGAAAAAGTCGTTTTTTAACAAATATATGAAGTATTATAAATGTGCGTCTGTCTGATAAATATACAAAAATAATGGATCAAATTGTTGTGAATTAATATTGCAAAAGAAGCATCTAAACATGTAGAACTAGAGCAACACAAAATTTACAACAGGTCGCAAGGAACTAAATGTCGTACTTACTGTAAAAGTTTCTGAATATGGCCATTTCGACAACTAATGTCTCTTCAGTGCATATAAAATCTAAACATCTGGAAAACCATAAAATAAAAGGTGTTTAAAACTGAGAAGGGAAAAAAAGGTAACAGTCCGGGAAATCCCAGAATTCGACAACGTCGCTGAATTCGACAACGTTGTCGAATTCAACAACCCAATTTCTCCAGTTTTGCCTATATAATATTTTTCATTTGCATTGAGGGTAATGGGTAACTATTTCATTCCTGCATAGATTTTTTTCGGTCCAATAGAAAAGTTGTGCAGAATCAGATCAAATAACAAGTAAACTACTTTAAATGATGCCGTTTTTTCTCAGTTCAGAAAAAAATGAAAAAATCATGAAAGTTGTCGAATTCAACAACTTCATTTAACATTGAGGGTAATGGGGAAAATTTTTATTATTGGTCTGATATTTTACAACCACTGAGAAAGTTTTCAGAAAATGTATTCAGATAAAAAGTAAAGCAAAAAAACTATGCTATCTGTTATAACTTTATGCCACTTTTTGAAAAACCTTTAGAGTTGTCGAATTCGACAACCTTAAGTTGTTGAATTCAACAACAGTTGTTGAATTCGACAACGTTGTCGAATTCCTGGATTTCCCGGACTGGTAATATGATCTAAATGGAAAGCCTAAATCAGGTGAGGACAGAACTTTGCACAAAGGAGAACTCCTCAATTTTCAACAAAATTTACAAAAAAGTTTCCAAATAAAATCAGCTTTAGGCCAGCACTGAAGTACTGAAATAAGGTAATAAATTTCCAAATAAATACAGAAGCAAGAGCCAAAGTCATGAATCCAGAACACATGGCAATATGCAATTTAAGAGTTACTTACAGACAGAGGATGTAAACGACGAAGACGAAACCAACAGAACATAATATAAACGCCATTAAAAAATAAATAAAAAAGCACTAACTACCTTGTCTTTTTTCTTTGTTTTTCTTATGTTGCCATTGTCCCTTAAATATTCGTTTTAGATTGACGTTTTGGTTTTCACTTACTTTTTTGAAGAAAGAGCATGCTCCATTGTGTCATTCGTGCAATTAAGTACTCTTTCAAGACAAAATAAGACACATTAAGTTATTACAATTGGCAGTAAAGTGCCTTTTTTGTAAAACGTAATATTTTTTTAAACGAGATTTTTTTTCATATGAGATCTGACTTACCTTAATCAGTATTTTGCTAAAGATAAAAAAAATCCAGATTATTAATCAGGTAAGATTTCGTATCCATTTGTAGGTATTATAAAACCTTTCTTACCCTACACATGTAAATACAGTGAGAGTGATGATCTGCGTCAGAATGGAGATACTGCATCCGACATATGTTATAACATCTAGTACCAAAACATGAATGTTGTCTAACTGAAATACAGCATGTTACAACATCTATTACTAAAACATGAATGTTGTCAAGCTGAAAAAAAAAATTGGTACCAAATCATACATAATGTCAAGTAAATACAACTTACGTAATTACATCTAGTACCAAAACATAAATATTGTCAAACTGGAATACAATATACGTTATACCATCTAGTACCAATACATAAATGTTGTCCAGCTGCGATACAACATGTTATAACATCTAGTACCAAACATGAATGTTGTCAAGCTGAGATACAACTTGTTATAACATCTAGTACCAAAACATGAATGTTGTCAAGCTGAAATATATCATACGTCATAACATATAGTACCAAAACATGAATGTTGTCAAACTGAGATGCAACATGTTATAACATCTAATGTTGTCAAGCTGCGATATAACATGGTATAACATCTAGTACCAAACCGTTAATGTTGTCAAGCTGAAATACAACATGTTATAACATCTAGTACCAAAACATGAATGCTGTCAAGCTGAGATACAACTTGCTATAACACCTAGTACCAAAACATTAATGTCGTCAAGCTGTAATACAGCATGTGATAACATCTTGTACCAAAGCATGAATGTTGTAAAGCTGAGATACAACATGTTATAACACCTAGTACCAAAACATGAATGCTGTCAAGCTGAAATACAAAATATTATAAGACCTAATACCAAAACATTAATGTTGTCAAGCTGCAATACAATATTTTATAACATCTAGTACCAAAACATGAATGTTGTCAAGCTGAATTACAACATGTTATAAGACCTAGTACCAAAACATTAATGTTATCAAGCTGCAATACAACATGTTATAACATCTAGTATCAATACTTGAATGTTGTCAAGCAGAGATACAACATGTTATAACACCTAGTACCAAAATATGAATGTTGTCAAGCTGCGATAAAACAAACGTCATATCATTTAGTACCAAAACATGAATGTTGTCAAGCTGAGATACACCATGATATAACATCTAGTACCAAAACATGAATGCTGTCAAGCTGAGATACAACTTGTTATAACACCTAGTACCAAACATTACTGTTGTCAAGCTGAAATACAACATGTTATAATATCTAGTACCAAAAAATGAATGTTGTAAAGCTGAGATACAACATGTTATAACACCTAGTACCAAAGCATGAATGCTGTCAAGCTGAAATATAACATGTTATAACACCTATTACCAAAACATTAATGTTGTCAAGCTGCAATACAACATGTTATAACATCTAGTACCAAAACATGAATGTTGTCAAGCTGAGATACAACATGTTATAACACCTAGTACCAAAACATGAATGTTGTGAAGCTGAAATACAACATAGGTCATAACATATAGTACCAAAACATGAATGTTGTCAATCTGCGATAAAACATACGTCATAACATATAGTACCAAAACATTAATGTTGGCAAGCTGCGATACAACATGTTATAACATCTAGTACCAAAACATCAATATTGTCAAGCTGCGATACAACATGTTATAACATCTAGTACAAAAACATGAATGCTGTCAACCTAAGATACAACTTGTTATAACACCTAGTACCAAAACATTAATGTTGTCAAGTTGCAATACAATATGTTATAACATCTAGTACCAAAACATGAATGTTGTCAAGCTGCGACACAACATGTTATAACACTTAGTACCAAAACATGAATGTTGTCAAGCTGAAATACAACATAGGTCATAACATATAGTACCAACACATGAATGTTGTAAAGTTGAGATAAAACATGTTATGACATCTAGCACCAAAACATCAATGTTGTCAAGCTGAAATACAACATGTTATAACATCTGGTACCAAAACATGAATGTTATCAAGCTGCAATACAACATGTTATAACATCTAGTACCAAAACATGAATGCTGTCAAGCTGAGATACAACTTGTTATAACACTTAGTACCAAAACATTAATGTTGTCAAGCTGCAATACAACATGTTATAACATCTAGTACCACAAAATGAATGTTGTCAAGCTGTGATAAAACATGTTATAACACTTAGCACCAAAACATGAATGTTGTCAAGCTGCGATAAAACAAACGTCATAACATATAGTACCAAAACATGAATGTTGTCAAGCTGAGATACAACATGTTATATGAACTTGTACCAAAACATGAATGTTGTCAAGCTGAAATACAGCATGTTATAACATCTAGTACCAAAACATGAATGTTGTCAAGCTGAACAACAACATATGTTATAACATCTAGCACCAAAACATGAATGTTGTCAAGCTGAGATACAGCATGTTATAATATCTAGTACCAAAACATGAATGTTGTCAAGCTGAACAACAACATATGTTATAACATCTAGTACCAAAACATGAATGTTGTCAAGCTGAGATACAACATGTTATAATATCTAGTACCAAAACATGAATGTTGTCAAGCTGAGATACAACATGTTATAACATCTAGTATCAATACATGAATGTTGTCAAGCTGAGATACAACATGTTAGAACATCTAGTACCAATACATAAATGTTGTGAAGCTGAAAAACAACATATATTATACCATCTAATGCCAATATATGAATGTTGTCAAGCTGATGATATACAACATGTTATAATATCTAGGACCAAAACATGAATGTTGTCAAGCTGAGATACAACATGTTATAACATCTAGTACCAATACATGAATGTTGTCAAGCTGAGATACAACATGTTAGAACATCTAGTACCAATACATAAATGTTGTGAAGCTGAAAAACAACATATGTTATAACATTTAGTACCAATACATGAATGTTGTCAAGCTGAGATACAACATGTTACAACATCTAGTACCAAAACATGAATGTTGTAAAGCTGAGATACAATATGTTACAACATCTAGTACCAATACATGAATGTTGTAAAGCTGAGATACAATATGTTATAACATCTTTTACCAAAACATGAATGTTGTAAAGCTGAGATACTACATATAATAACATCTAGTACCAAAACATGAATGTTGTAAAGTTGAGATACAATATGTTACAACATCTAGTACCAATACATGAATGTTGTGAAGCTGAGATACAATATGTTATAATATCTAGTACCAATAGATGATGTTGTTATACCAAATCTATTTAGAAGTATTTCATTGAAGTTTCATATGTAAGAAGGCTTGATATCATAGTCAACGGCAATTATGTTCTTAGCTAGCTGTCAGTAACTGCGCGCATTTGTCTAGACAGTATCTGTGTGTATTGTCTTCATTTTTCATGTACTTCATTGTAAGGGTACTCGTCTTGATAACTTGGGCTTTTTTTCTAGTTTGATTTTTACTGTGAGTCTTTTTGTATATCTATTTTTTTACCATTCACCACATAAGGGGAGGGTTTGGATCCAAGAAAACGAGTTTAACCCCATCGCAATTTTTGCGCCTGTCCTAAGTCAGGAATATGTTGGTCATTGGCTTGTCCTTGTCTTCTTATAAAAATTTTAGTTTCTTGATATTTGGGTTATTGGATGTGGTTTGTTTCCATTGACTTATTCACTTTTTTACCTTTTTGGGGCCATTTAGGGCTTGCTTTATGGTGTGAGCTTCTTCACTGTGTTGAAAACCGTACGGTGACCCCAAGACACTTTGTTTTGGGTAGTTTTAACCTGGATATGGGATGTTGTCTCCTTGACATTTACCCCATTACCTTTCTTTTTCATATGAATGTTGTAAAACTAGAATACAACATATGTTTTTACATCCAGCACCAATACATGAATGTTGTCAAGCTGATATACAATTTGTTATAACATCTAGTAAAACATGAATGTTATGTTTCTGAAATACAACATTCGTTATAACATGTTGTACCAAAACATGAATAATGTAAAGCTGAGATACAACACGTTACAACATCTAGTACATGTACCAATACATGAATGTTGTCAAGCTGAAAAACAACATATGTTATAACATCTAGTACCAATACATGAATGTTGTCAAACTGGAATACAACATATGTTATAATTTTTAGTACCAATACATGAATGTTGTCAAGCTGAGATACAACTTGTTATAACATCTAGGACCAAAACATGAATGTTGTCAAGCTGAGATACAACATGTTATAATATCTAGGACCAATACATGAATGTGTCAAGCTGAACCAGAGCCTATGTTATAACATCTAGTACCAATACATGAATGTTGTCAAGCTGAGATAAAACATGTTATAACATCTATTATCAAAATATGAATGTTGTCAAGCTGAGACACAACTTGTTATAACATCTAGTACCAAAACATAAATGTTGTGAAGCTGAGATACAACTTATTATAACATTTAGTACCAAAACATGAATGTTGTCAAGCCGAGATACAACATATGTTGAAACATCTTTTACCAAAACATAGATGTTGTCACAAAATCTAGTACCAAAAAATGAATGCTATGTTTCTGAAATACAACATTCGTTATATGTTGTACCAAAGCATGTATAATATCAAGCTCAAATACAATATACGTTTTAACATTTGGTATCAAAACATGAATAATGTCAAATGAATACAACATATTAAAACATCTAGTACCAATACATGAATGCTGTCAAGCTGGAATTCAATATGTTATAACGTCTAGTACCAAAACATGAATGTTGTCAAGCTGGAATTCAATATGTTAAAACATCTAGTACCAATATATGAATGTTGTCAAGCTGAAATACTCAGAATCACAGACAAGATACACGGATGAAGAAGTGATTAAAATGATAGAGTTTCTGCTTGACAATACATTTGTCCAGTTTAGAGGATTTGTTTTCAACAGACCATCGGAATTCCAATAGGCACAAACTGTGCACCCCTTTTAGCCGATCTGTTTCTCCACCCTTATGAGGCAGAATTTATTGAAGGGCTTCTTCAAAATAAAGACAAAAAATGGCCCAGTCCTTTAATTTCAGCTTCCGTTACATAAAATCAATTTCAATGTACAGCTTATATGGTAATATATAATTTGACATTACATAACTGAAAAAAATGCTTGAATATTTGAAATACAAGCAGTTGTAACTTTAATTTGGACTTTTATTGTATAATTCATTATAAATTCTACCTTCTGAGCAGATAGTCACTAATTGTAAATTTTATTAACATAGGAAACGGATTTATATAAGTTTCTTAACTTGTTTCTGAATCCTTTAAATGGTTCAACTGAAAGTTTGATTATGTGCATTATTGTTTGTATTGTATGCCATGAATTATTTAATAAAATATGTTTACAAGAAATTACATCATAATAATAATTAAAGTATTAAGTACTTCGGTGCTGGCCAATAACCCGAT
>MJUU01013468.1:7274-17482 GCA_002080025.1 Modiolus philippinarum | reverse complement strand
GCTCCGTTTGAAGCACATGTGATTTTGGTTTGATATCTGCTTTATAAGTGTAGTCATGTTGTGCTCCTTTTGTGGCATATGTGCTTTAGTGTGATATCTGATCTGACGGCTCTGCTCCGGATCTGTAAGCATGTTGTACTCTGTCTGTTGCAAATGTGATTTTTGAAATATCTGCTCTAACATTTATTTTTTTGTAGTATAAGCATTTTGTGCTCCGTGTATAGCACATTTGCTTTTTTATTGGATATCTGCTCTAATGGCTGTTTTTGGAAGTCTAATCATGTTGTGCTCCATTTTTGGTACATGAGCTTGTAGTGGGAGATTTGCTCTGACAATTCTGCTTCGGAAGTGTAAGCATGTTGTGCTCTGTTTGTGACACATGTGCTTTTGTATGAATATCTCCCGTGCAGCTGTCTTTTGGAGGTGTAAGCATGTTGTGCTCCGTTTGAAGCACATGTGATTTTGGTTTGATATCTGCTTTATAGGTGTAATCATGTTGTGCTCCTTTTGTGGCATATGTGCTTTATAGTGGGCTCTGCTTCCAAAGTGTAAACATGTTCTGCTCCATTTGTGGCATGTGTGCTTTTCTAATGATATCTGCTCCGAGGTGTCTGCTTCGGAAGTGGAAACATGTTCTGCTCCGTTTGTGGCACATGTACTATTTTAAGGATATTTCCTCTGATGGCTGTTTTTGGAAGTGGAATCATGTTGTGCTCCGTTTATGGTACATGTGCTCTTGTGTGGGTATCTGCTCTGGCGGCTCTGCTTCGGAAGAGTAAACATTTTCTGTTTCGTTTTTGGTACGTGTGCTGATTTTGGAGTATCTGCTCTGGCGGCTATGCTTTCGATTTTTAAGCATGTTCTAATCCGTTTGTTGCACATGTGCTTTTTTGAATTTCTGCTCTGACGGTTATTTTCGGTAGTATAAGCATGTTGTACGCCGTTTGTAGCACATGCACTTTTTGTTTGATATCTGTCTCGGAAGTGGAAGCATGTTATGCTCCTTTTGTGGCGTGTGTGCTTTAGTGTGATATCTGATCTGACGGCTCTGTTTCCGAAGTGTAAACATGTTCTGCTCCGTTTGTGACATGTGTGCTTTTGTAATGATATCTGCTCCCAGGGGTCTGCTTCGGAAGTGAAAGCGTGTTCTGCTCTGTTTGGGGCATATGTGCTTTTTATGGATATCTGCTCTGATGGCTGTTTTTGGAAGTGTAATCATGTTGTGCCCCGTTTGTGGTACATGTGCTTGTAGTCGGATATTTGCTCTCACGAATCTGCTTCGAAAGTGTAAGCATGTTGTGCTCTGTTTTTGGCACATGTGCTTTTGTATGAATATCTGCACTGACGGTTGTTTTTGGAAGTGTAAGCATGTTCAGCTCGTGCCACAAGTGGTCGTAGTTGGATATCTGCTGCGACGACTCTGCTTGGGATAATAGCAGCTATGCTTTGTTTGTTGCATTGTGCTTTTGTAGGATACTAGTATGTGCTTCGGAAAAGTATGCATTCTCCGGTCCGTTGGTTGCACTCGCCCTTTTGTAGGAATATGTACTCCGATGGCTCTGCTTCGGAAAAGTAAGCATGCTCTGTCTATTCCATTTGTTGCACATGTGCTTTT
Source organism: Modiolus philippinarum (assembly GCA_002080025.1). Taxonomy (NCBI): domain Eukaryota; kingdom Metazoa; phylum Mollusca; class Bivalvia; order Mytilida; family Modiolidae; genus Modiolus; species Modiolus philippinarum. Next base: position 15,867 of record MJUU01013468.1, on the reverse strand, counting down.
GAAAGATATATGCTCTGGTGACCCTGTTTCGGAAGGGGAAGTATTCTATTAGAGAATCTCTTGTTACTAATGCAATATGGCTCTATTTAGAGATGAACTGAAAGTAATATACATGTATATGTCAGACTGTTTTGCTCCAGAAGAGTATTGTATGCTCTGTATGTGGCACTTTATTTTCTGGCAAATAGGGTATATCATGTTACACATGTAACCAAGACAGCTGCTACAGGAAAGAAAAAAATACACGATACAAAATACTCGATTACGACAATCAAGAAAATAAGAGAGGAAAGAAAACTAGCAATACGAATACTTCCATAATGAGCAAAACCTACACTTCTTAACATTGAAGTATCTGTGATAAAAACAGCAAGACAAGGAAAATAGCATAGAAATAACAGAACTGACAAGGAGTCATCTGAATATCTCTGTAAAGTTAAAAAAAAAGAAGAAATTTATAGACAGTAAAAAGCATAATACATAACAAAATTATCTGATAATGGATCAAAATGAAAAAAAAAACTGAGAATAAAAGATGTAAATAAAACTGATGTGAAAATAGAAAAAAAAGTAAATAAAAGGATGGCCTGATAAAAGACAAAAACTAGACTTGTAACAAAAACAAATAAATCTCAAAGAAATACACAAAGATTCTTTAAATAATAAAATCAAACGAAAGTAAATGAACTTCTAAAAATATAGCATAAAACTTTTTAAAAGACGAGAAATAAATGAATAAATAAAACAAATAGGTGAAGGAAAGAAAATAAATAATAGAATGTTGTTTCATGCTTCCTAAATTTATGAAAACAGTTCACCGCTCAACAAGACCAACATAAACCGTTGAGTGTAAGGAAAGTTCACTTTTGCTTGCATGTCAAAAGAACTATTCCAAAATGTTTTCACTACGAATGAAATCAGAACGAGTCCGGGTCTCTTTTTCAACCGTTATTCACAATGATTACAGTTCAGAACAATAAATTACAATCAAAAATGAACTCTTCCAACATTTAGCACAGCCTTCGAAAGGGGGGGGGGCACAAAGTGGAATTATTTTTGTCAAATTTTGCTCATGAAATTCTGCACGAAATTTAAAATATCGCTACAGAACGGACATGAAATCACAACAAACATAAAATGAAGCTAGCAAAACTAGAATAAGTACACTCATTTCAATAATGACCATTGCTCTGTTAACGGCACGTGTGCTTTTAGTGAAGGTATCTTCTCTGATGGCGGTGCTACGAAAGAATATGCATGTTCTTCATTTCTGGCATGTGTACTTTTCTTAGGATATATGCTCTGACGGGTCTGCTGTGGAAGAGTAAACAAGTTGTGCCCCGTTTTTAGCAAATATTATTTTTCTGGATGATATGTGTTAACGGTTCTACTTGCGAGGTGTTAGCATGCTGTACTTCGTTTTGTGTAACATGTGCTTTTTGTGGGATATCTGCTCTGACGACTGTGCTTTGGAAGCATAAGCACGTTGTGGTCTGTTCTTTGTACATGTGTTTTTAGGGTGAAATGTGTTCCTACAGTTCTACCTTGAAAAATTAAACATGTTATGCTAAGTTTTCGGTACATGTTCTTTTTAGGATGAATGCTCCGACAGCTGCGCTTCCGAAAAGTAAAATTGTCCGTTAATTGAATATGTCTTTTAGGTGGAATGTATGCTCTGACGTCTAAGCTTTGGAAGAGTTAAGCATGTTGTGCTCTATTTGTTGCACACGTGACTTTAGTTGGATATCTGTTCTGACGACTGTGCTTTGGAAGTGTAGGATGTTGTGCTCCGTATGTGGTACATGTGTTTTTTTTAGCGATATCTGCTCTGACTGTTATTTTCGGTAGTGTAAGCATGTTGTACTCCGTTTGTGGCACATGTGCTTTTGCATAATATCTGCTCTGAAGGCTGTTCTTAGAAAGCTGAGTATAATGTGATCTGTTTATGGCACATGTGCTTTTGTGTGGATATCTGCTCTGGCGGCTCTGCTTCGGAACAGTAATACATTCTGTGCTACGTTTTTGGCACGTGTGATTTTTCTGGGATATCTGCTCTGACGGCTATGCTTCGGTAGTATAAGCATTTGTGCTCCGTTTGTGGCACACGTGGTTTTGGTTTGATATCTGCCTCGGAAGTGTAAGCATGCTGTGCTCTTTTTGTGGCATATGTGCTTTACTCCTCACGGGAAGGGATCTTGATGGAAGCTGTATACTGAGGGTACATAATTTTATTTGTCATTTGGTGATGGGTCTGGCGCTGGCATTTCAGTTAATTGCTAGTAGTCTTTTGTGATTTCATGTTTATATCCGCATATTTAGTTCTTTCAGTTTAAGTTTTCACAATTGTCTCAGTCCTGTTGCTTACTGAATTTTACTGTTGTTACTATTGTTTTTTTTTATTTGTTTTTATCACATTGGCTAGGGGGAAGGTTTGGGCCCAATAAAACTGGTTTAACCCTGCCGCAGCAGGTTTGCGCCTGTCCTAAGTCAGGAAATTTATTAAGCCTTTGTGTGTCTTGTCTTTTTTCTAGTTAGTTTACTTTATGTCTATAGGAGTCTAGGATGATGTTTATTTCGCTGAACTTGATTACTCTATTCATGGGGCCGACTCCGACCTACCATTGAGTGTGGGGTTTTCTCACCGTTCATTGAAGATCTTATGATGGCTTTGAGTTGTTATTACTCCCCTTTCCTTTGGGTCGTTGTCTCTTTGACACATTCCTCGTTTCCCTTCTTTTTTCTATTTAGTGTGATATCTGATCTGACTTCTGCTTCGGATCTGTAAGCATGTTGTACTCCGTCTGTTGCACATGTGATTTTTGGAATACCTGCTCTGACATTTATTTTTCGTAGCATAAGCATGTTGTGCTCCGTTTGTAGCACATTTGCTGTTTTATTGGATATCTGCTCTAATGGCTGTTTTTGGAAGTCTCATTATGTTGTGCTCCGTTTGTGGTACATGTGCTTGTAGTGGGAGATTTGCTCTGACGATTCTGCTTCGGAAGTGTAAGCATGTTGTGCTCTGTTTGTGAAACATGTGCTTTTGTATGAATATCCTCCCTGCAGTTGTCTTTTGGAGGTGTAAGTATGCTGTGCTCCGGTTGAAGCACATGTGCTTTTGGTTTGATATCTGCTTTGGAAGTGTAAACATGTTCTGCTCCATTTGCGGCATGTGTGCTTTTGTAGTGATATCTGCTCCGAGGGGTCTGCTTCGGAAGTGAAAGCATGTTCTGCTCCGTTTGGGGCAAATGTGCTATTTTCAGGATATTTGCTCTGATGGCTGTGTTTGGAACTGTAATCATGCTGTGCTCCGTTTGTGGTACATGTGCTTCTTGTGTGGGTATCTGCTCTGGCGGCTCTGCTTCGGAAGAGTAAACATTTTCTGCTTCGTTTTTGGCACGTGTGCTGACTATCTGCTCCTGTGGCTATGCTTCGGATCTTTAAGCATATTCTAATCCGTTTGTTGCACATGTGCTTTTTCGAATATCTGCTCTGACGGAAATTTTCTGTAGTATAAGCATATTGGACTCCGTTCCCAGCACATGTGCTTTTTGTTTGACATATGTCTCGGAAGTGGAAGCATGTTGTGCTCCTTCTGTGGCATATGTGCTTTAGTGTGATATCTGATCTGACGGCTCTGCTTCTGTAGTGTAAACATGTTCTGCTCCATTTGTGACATGTGTGCTTTTGTAATGAAAACTGCTCCCAGGAGTCTGCTTCGGAAGTGAAAGCATGTTCTGCTCTGTTTGGGGCACATGTGCTTTTTATTGATGTCTGCTTTGATGGCTTTTTTTGGAAGTCTAATCATGTTGTGCTCCGTTTTTGGTACATGTGCTTGTAGTCGGATATTTGCTCTCACGAATCTGCTTGTGTGCTCTGATGGCTGTTTTTGGAAGTGTAAGCATGTCGTGCTTTGTTTGTGGCACATATGCTTTTGTATGAATATCTGCTCTGACGGTTGTTTTTGGAGGTGTAAGCATGTTGTGCTCAGCTCGTGCCACAAGTGGTAGTAGTTGGATATCTGCTGTGACGACTCTGCTTGGGATAATGGCAGCTATGCTTTGTTTGTTGCATTGTGCGTTTGTAGGATATATGCTCTGATGTATGTGCTTCGGAAGAGTATGCATGCTCCGGTCCGTTGGTGGTACTCGCCCTTTTGTAGTAATATGTTCTCCGACGGCACTGCTTCGGAAAAGTAAGCATGCTCTGTCTATTCCATTTGTTGCACATGTGCTTTTGAGGGATATATGCTCTGGTGACCCTGTTTCGGAAGGGAAGTATTCTATGGTCCGTTAGCGAATCTCTTGTTACTAATGCAATATGGCTCTATTTAGAGATAAACTGAAAGTAATATACATATGTCAGACTGTTTTGCTCCAGAAGAGTATTGTATGCTCCGTATGTGGCACTTTATTTTCTGGCAAATAGTGTATATCATGTTACACATGTAACCAAAACAGCTGCTACAGGAAAGGAAAAATACACGATACAAATTACTCGACTGCGGTAATCAAGAAAATAAGAAAGGAAAGAAAACTAGCAATACGAATACTTCCGTAATGAGCAAAACCTACACTTCTTAACATTGAAGTATCTGTGATAAAAACAGGAAGACAAGAAAAATAGCATAGAAATAACAGAATTGACAAGGAATCATCTGAATATCTCTGTAAAGTTCAAAGAAAAAAGAAATTTGTTGACAGTAAAAAACAAAATACAAAACAAAATTATCTGATAATAGATCAAAATGAAAAAAAAACTGAGAATAAAAGATGTAAATAAAAATGATGTGGAAATAGAAAAAAGTAAATAAAACGATAACCTGATAAAAGACAAAAACTAGACTTGTCACAAAAAATAAATAAATCTGAAATAATGAAAGAAATAAAAATACACAAAGAATGAACTGATTCTTTAAATAATAAAATCAAACGAAAGTAAATTAACTTCTAAAACTATAGCATAAAAACTTTTTTAAAGGCAAGAAATAAATGAAGGAATAAAATAATTGGTGAAGGAAAGAAAATAAATAATAGAATGTTGTTTCATGCTTCCTAAATTTATGAAAACAGTTCACAGCTCATCAAGACCAACATAAACCGTTTAGTGTAAGGAGGGTTCATTTTTGCTTGCATGTCAAGTGAACTATTCCAAAATGTATTCACAACGAATGAAATCAGAACTAGTCTGGGTCTCTTTTTCAACCGTTATTCACAGTGATTACAGTTCGGAGCAGTTCATTTAAAATACAATCAAAAATGAACTCTTCCAACATTTAGCACAGCCTTCGAAATGGGGGAGGGGGGGAGCACATAGTGGAATTATTTTTGTCAAATTTTGCTTATGAAATTCTGCACGAAATTTAAAATATCGCTCCAGAACGGACATGAAATCACAACAAACATAGAATGAAGCTAGCACAACTAGAATAAGTACACTCATTTCAATAATAAGCATTGCCCTGTTAACGGCACGTGTGTATCTTCTACGAAAGAATATGCATGTGCTTTGTTTGTGGCATGTGTACATTGCTAGGATATATGCTCTGACGGGTCTGCTGTGGAAGAGTAAACAAGTTGTACTCCGTTTTTAGGAAATAAGATTTTCCTTAATGATATGTGTTTACGGTTCTACTTGCGAAGTGTTAGAATGATGTGCTTCGTTTTGTGTGACATGTGCTTTTAATGGATGTGTGCTCTGATGGCTGTTTTTGGAAGTATAATCATGTTCTCTGTTTGTGGCACTTGTGCTTTAGGATGAATATCTGCTCTGACGGTTGTTTTTGGAAGTGTAAGCATGTTGTGCTCAGCTCGTGCCACAAGTGGTAGTAGTTGGATATCTGCTGTGACGACTCTGCTTGGGATAATGCCAGCTATGCTTTGTTTCTTGCATTGTGCTTTTGTAGGATATATGCTCTGACGTATGTGCTTCGAAAGAGTATGCATGTTCCGGTCCGTTGATGGTTGTCGCCCCTTTATAGGAATATGTGCTCCGACGGCTCTGCTTCGGAAAAGTAAGCATGCTCTGTCTATTCCATTTGTTGCACATGTGCTTTTGAGGGATATATGCTCCGGTGACCCTGTTTCGGAAGGGGAAGTATTCTATGGTCCGTTAGCGAATCTCTTGTTACTAATGCAATATGGCTCTATTTAGAGATGATCTGAAAGTAATATACATATGTCAGACTGTTTTGCTCCAGATGAGTATTGTATGCTCTGCATGTGGCACTTCATTTTCTGGCAAATAGTGTATATTATATTACACATGTAACCAAAACAGCTGCTACAGGAAAGGAAAAAATACACGATACAAAATACTCGACTGCGACAATCAAGAAAATAAGAAAGAAAAGAAAACTAGCAATACGAATACTTCCATAATGAGCAAAACCTACACTTCTCAACATTGAAGTATCTGTGATAAAAACAGGAAGACAAGAAAAATAGCATAGAAATAACAGAACTGACAAGGAATCATCTGAATATCTCTGTAAAGTTCAAAGAAAAAAGAAATTTATAGACATTAAAAAAACAAAATACAAAACAAAATTATCTGATAATAGATAAAAATGAAAAAAAAAACTGAGAATAAAAGATGTAAATAAGTAAGTAAGTAAGTAAGTAAGTAAATTTTATTTAGAGTCGGCACATATAAACAATTAACAAATAACATGAGCTTTGAAAGCTCTTCCAACCGATTTTAAAACATGCAATACATAATACATTACAAACATCCACAGACATTGATAAGCAAATAATATTTAAAATAGCATAGTGAATTAAGACATACATGCACACATACTATAAATAGGAATGATAAAAATGATAAATAAAAATGATGTGGAAATACAAAAAAGTTAATAAAAGGATGACCTGATAAAAGACAAAAACTAAACTTGTAACAAAAAAAACAAATAAATCTGAAATGATGAAAGAAATAAAAATACACAAAGAATGAACTGATTCTTTAACTAATAAAATCAAACGAAAGTAAATTAACTTCTAAGACTACAGCATAAAAACTTTTTAAAAGGCAAGAAATAAATGAAGGAATAAAACAAATTGGTGAAGGAAAGAAAATAAAAAATAGAATGTTGTTTCATCTTTCGTAACTTTATGAAAACAGTTCACCGCTCATCAAGACCAACATAAACCGTTGAGTGTAAGTTGAGTTCACTTTTGCTTGCATGTCAAGTGAACTATTCCAAAATGTATTCACTATGAATGAAATCAGAACGAGTCTGGGTCTCTTTTTCAACATTACAGTTCGGAACAGTTCATTTAAAAAACAACAAAAAAATTAACTCTTCCAACATTTAGCACAGCCTTTGAAAAAGGGGGAGGGGCGCGTTGTAGAATTATTTTTGTCAAATTTTGCTTATGAAATTCTGCACGAAATTTAAAATATCGCTCCAAAACGGACATGAAATCACAACAAGCATAAAATGAAGCTAGCACAACTAGAATAAGTACACTCATTTCAATAATGAGCATTGCCCTGTTAACGGTACGCGTGCTTTTAGTGAAGGTATCTTCTACGAAAGAATATGCATGTGCTTCGTTTGTGGCATCTGTACGTTTCTAGGATATAGGCTCTGATGGGTCTGCTGTGGAAGAGTAAACAAGTTGTACTCCGTTTTTAGCAAATATGATTTATCTGGATTATATGTGTTTACGGTTCTACTTGCGAAGTGTTAGCATGATGTGCTTCGTTTTGTGTGACATGTGCTTTTGTGGGATATCTGCTCTGACGGCTGTGCTTTGGAAGTATAAGCACGCTGTGGTCTGTTCTTGGTACATGTGGTTTTAGGGTGATATGTGTTCCTACCGCTCTGCCTTGGAAGATTTGACATGTTATGCTAAGTTTTTGGTACATGTGCTTTTTAAGATGAATGCTCTGACAGCTGCGCTTCCGAAAAGTAAAAATGTTGGGTTCCCTTAATTGAACATGTGCTTTTGGTGGAATAGATGCTCTGGCGTCTAAGCTTCGGAAGAGTTAAGCATGTTGTGCTCTATTTGTTGCACATGTGATTTAAGTTGGATAACTGTTCTGAAGACTGTGCTTTGGAAGTCAAGGATATAGTGTTCCGTATGTTGTACATGTGCTTTTTTAGCGTTATCTGCCCTGACTGTTATTTTCGGTAGTGTGAGCATGTTGTGCTCCGTTTGTTGCACATGTGCTTTTGCGTGAATATCTGCTTTGAAGGCTGTTCTTAGAAGGCTGAGTATAATGTGATCTGTTTATGGCACATGTGCTTTTGTGTGGATATCTGCTCTGGCGGCTCTGCTTCGGAACAGTAGTACATTTTGTGCTCCGTTTTTGGCACGTGTGATTTTTCTGGGATATCTGCTCTGACGGCTATGCTTTGGATCTGTAAACATGTTGTACTCCGTTTGTTGCATATGTGCTTTTTGGAATATCTGCTCTGATGGTTATTTTCGGTAGTATAAGCATATTGTGCTCCGTTTGTAGCACATGTGGTTTTGGTTTGATGTCTGCCTCGGAAGTGTAAGCATGCTGTGCTCTTTTTGTGGCATATGTGCTTTAGTGTGATATCTGATCTGACGGTTCTGCTTCGGATCTGTAAGCATGT
>MJUU01013462.1:13511-26969 GCA_002080025.1 Modiolus philippinarum | reverse complement strand
GATACTGTCTTCAATTTACCTGATTATTATACATAACTAACAGATAGTTACAGAAACTTGCTTTGAAAGAGGAATTATTTAACGAAATTTTGTTCAAAACTAACGAGTATCTCCCTCTTGCATAGCTCTGTCCTTAGCTTAATTTGGCTTTACTATTTTGATCATATTGGTAATGTGTTCTCTATCAGCTTTTACACATATTTTGGTATATGGATTTCCAAATGTTTTGATTTGATCTGCACTGAAGAGACATAAATTGTCGAAATGCGCATATTCAGAAACAATATTAACAGTACCTTCGATATCTTGCTATTTGCTAGAATAATGAATAAACGGGGGCATATTCTGCAAACAGTTAACATAATTGTTTTTGGAAAACAAAATAAAACATATAATACATCAATAACATATGTAGACCCATTAAATGATAATAAATTAAAAATAATTAATAATAATCATAAATAATTATCTCGAATATTTACATATGTTATGTGGCAGAAACGGCCAATAAACTATTTCAAATTGAAGTCAGCAATGATAAAATAAAACTGGCTCAAATTAAGGTTTTAATCAGACAAAAAATAATTATTTTACAAATTAAATACAATATTTGACTTATCTGACAATAATGAAGTCCAAGTAATAATCCAAATGAATAGTTCACTTAATTCCACCAATTAATGTCCAATAGAATAATCCTTATAATCCTTACTAAATAGTTGAATAGATTCACAATAATTGATGTCGATTTCCAATATAAAAGATGTGCGTGATAATCCTGTATAAACTAATTAATCCTGTATAAACTTATTGAACTGACTGACTCAACCCTTTTCTGCTACCTTATATAAATACATTTATTATTTCCAGAAAAATCTTTCCACAAGATACAACTGGAACATTCAAATCAACTGACAATCACATGACTAGAATGATTATGTAAGGAAAACCTCTAGAAAATTCTATGTGTTAAATATTAAATTTAAATTCTAGAAATTTCTATATGTTCTAAGGTGTAATAACCTTGACCATTGTTTATTGTTAACAAGTTACATAACTAGGCCAAACAAATTACATAATATTAAGGCCGTACAAAATAAAAACAATAAATAAAATACATTATAGACATTTACAACATTTAATTACCTAAAACACCTCCCCCAAAAGAAAATGTTTGAATGCAATGAAAAACATTTAAAATAAACGATGAGGTGTTATGAAATTGATCAAACTCTTGACAATGCGTCTGCAATGACATTATCTTTTCCTTTAATGTGTCTTATGTCTAGATTAAAACCTTGCAAAGTCAAACTCCATCTCAAAAGTCTTTGAATTTTATCTTTCATTTTATGAATAAATTTAAGAGGGTTGTGATCAGTATATACAATGATAGGCTGAATTGAAGCTGTAACATAAATTTCAAAATGTTGTAAAACCAAAATCAGAGACAAACATTCTTTTTCACTGGTGGAGTAATTTCTCTGGTATTTATTTAATATTCTAGAAAAATAACAAATATGATGGTCTATACCATCTTTAACTTCTTGTAACAAAACACCGCCAGCAGCAACATCACTGGCATCTACCGCTAATTTAAATTGACAGTCAAAGTTAGGTGTTGCTAAAACTGGCGAACTTTCTAGGATGGCTTTTAGTTCTTCAAATGCTGTATCACAACTTTTAGACCAAATGAACTTTACATTTTTTCTCAATAATTTGGTCAAAGGCTCACTAATTAAAGAGAAGTTTTGACAAAATTTTCTATAATATCCAGCCATTCCCAGAAAGCGCATCAATTGTTTCTTATTATCAGGTTTAGGAAAACTAGAAATAGCACTTATTTTAGCATCAATAGGTTTTACCTGACCCTGACCTACAACATGTCCTAAATAGTTTACATAAGCACATCCAAATTCACTCTTTGAGAGGTTGACTGTTAGCATAGCACTGCTTAAACGTTCGAAAAAAAGTTCGGAGTATCTGAAGATGTTCTTCCCAAGTGTCACTATATAAGAATGTCATCAATGTTTGCTTCACAACCGTCAATTCCAGAAATAACGCTTGTTGATGAGACGCTGAAAAGTTGCCGGCGAATTTTTTATGCCAAAAGCCATCACTTTGTATTGGAATAGTCCATCGGGTGTAACAAAAGCGGAAAGTTCTTTTGCACGCTCTGTAAGAGGAACTTGATAAAATCCTTTTAATAAGTCAATATTTGTAATGTATTTAGCATTTCCGATTTTGTCAATACAGTCATCAATGCGCGGAATTGGAAATGAGTCAGTTTTTGTAACACTGTTAAATTTTCTATAGTCCGTACACATTCGATAAGTTCCATCAGGTTTTGGCACTAGAATACAAGGCGAGCTCCAATTGCTTTTGCTAGGTTCAATAAAGTCATTTTTTTAACAAATACTGAATTTCATCATGCAGGTACTTTTGTTTGATCGAATTCAGTCGATATGGATGCTGTTTAATCGGTACTGAATCACCAACATCAACGTCATGAAATATTTTATCAGTTCGTGTCGGAATGTCCGGAAACAAATGTTCAAAATCACCGAGTAACTGTTCCTTTTGAATCGTTGGTAAATGTTGAAGTTTCGAATCCAAATCTTGTAGAATCTGTGAGTTTTCCAGCTTCGGTGTGATAGATGGCGAATCAATCTTTTCACAAAAATCATTTTCGGAATTGTCAGGGTCAACACTAACTATATTTACAGAATGTACAATATTTGTGCTATTTCTATATTTATAAGGTTTTATCATATTTACATGACACAACCTATTATGTCTACGTCTGTCAGGTGTTTTAATAGTATAATTTAAATCACTGATTTTCTTTTCAACAATATATGGACCAAAATATCTGGCTTCAAGTGGCTTTCCAGGAATAGGAAGTAAAACAAGTACTTTATCACCAGGGTCAAAATTACGTTTTACAGAATTTTGGTCATATTTAGCTTTCATAGATTCTTCACTGGATTTAAGATTTTTATTGCCTAGATCACAAGCTTTAACAAGTTTAGTGCGAAAGTCTGAAACGTAATCAAGGAGATTTAAATGGTCTTTTTAATCAGATAAAATTTTCTCGCTTAAAAGTTTGAGTGGGCCCCTAACTGTGTGTCCAAAAACTAATTCAAATGGACTAAAACCTATTGATTCCTGGACTGCTTCTCTTACAGCAAATAATAGAAAAGAAATTCCTTCATCCCAATCTTTCTCTGTGTCAAAACAGTAGGTCCGCATCATATTTTTTAAGGTTTGATGAATCGCTCTAAGGCGCCTTGACTTTCAGGTGATATGCAGATGATCTGTAATGTTTAATGCCCAATTCATACATAACTTGCTGAAAAATACCTGACATGAAGTTTGAACCTTGGTCTGATTGAATTGATTAAGGTAGGCCAAATAAAGTAAAACATTTAGTTAAAGCCCTAACTATGGTCTTAGACTTTATATTTCTTTAAGGAATAGCTTCAGGGAACCTTGTGGATGCACACATAATAGTTAACATGTACTGATTACCAGATTTTGTTTTTGGTAAAGGGCCTACACAATCTATTAATATTCTACTAAAAGGCTCCTCAAAGGCAGGTATCGGCTGAAGAGGTGCTTTTGGAATAGCTTGGTTTGGTTTCCCTACTAATTGACATGTATGACAAGATTTGCAGTAATTAGAGACATCTTTTCTAAGATTAGGCCAATAAAAATAATTTAAAATTTTGTTGTAAGTCTTATTAATACCTAAGTGTCCTGATAAGGGAGTATCATGGGCCATGCTTAATATCTCAGCTCTATACACCTTTGGCACTACAATCTGATACTTTACTGCCCACTCTGCATCAGCAAATACATCAGAAGGTCTCCATTTACGCATAAGAATACCATTCTTAGTAAAATAAGTGACAGGTTCTTGCAAACACTCATTTTCATGAACAGCCCTATTGAAAAGACATGAAATTTCAGGGTCCTTATGTTGCTCATTGCTAAAAGTAGATGTAGAAATACCTTCACCTTGAACCAATGAACTATCAGAAAACTCCAAAGGCTTGCTTGTTTTGACACCAACATCACTAAGCTGACTCATAAATGTATCCGACAAATCAAAACCATCAGTGCTATTTTCCTCAACTTTCTGAGCTTCCACACTTTTCTTTTTCATAGCACGAGTAACTGCACAGGCAGGATACAACTCAGAAAACTCATGTTCAACAGAATCAGGAACTTGATTAAAAGAAGGCTTGTCTGTCACAATAGGATTTCTTTGAACTTTATCCCAAGCTAAATCATTACCAAGAAGAAGTTGAACACCTTCAAAGGGCAATGATGACTTGATTCCTAAGGTCACAGGTCCAGAAACAATATCCGAAGACAAATAAACATTATGGAGAGGAATAGCTGTATAACTAAGAGAATCTGCCCCTTTAATAAGAACATTTCTACCAGTACTAGAAATATCATCAAACGGCAGGGTTTCCGCCAACAAAAGAGACTGAGAGGCTCCAGTATCTCTTCGAATTCGAATAGAGGTAGAATTACAAAAATCACTCGAAAGCGACACAAAACCATCACTAATAAATGGTTCAAAAATCTCCATAATGGAATTAGATGGGGATTTGCCCTCGACCTTACTAACAGGATCAGAAACAGACTTCACCTCAGAAAGAGAACTATGCACATCTGTATAGAAATGAGGCAAACATTGTGACGACTCAACAAAGCCACTGGGTTTTACTTCACTTTCCTTCCTTTGCTTTAACCTATAACAGTCAGATATCAAATGGCCTTCTTTCTTACAATAATTACAGGAAATCGACTTAAATGGTCTCTGTGACTGTGAGGGAGGATAGGACTTGGACGAGCTATTTACTGGACGTTGCCTACTATTTACATCATTTGTAGGTTTGGTTGAAAAATTTGTGGAATTGTTAATTCTGAAAAATTTCTGTGGTTTATTAAAAAAATATGTTTTATGTGTAAGTGAAAATTCATCAGCTAAACGTGCAGCAATTTCCAAAGTTTCAGCTTTTTGTTCATCAATAAAAGTTTTAATGTCAGTACTGATACATCTTTTAAACTCTTCAATTCAAACTAACTGACGCAATTTCTCATGATTGTTATTTATTTTCTTTGATGAACACCAACGATCAAATAGTTGCTCTTTTGTTCTAGCAAACTCTACATATGTTTGGTCATTCTGTTTTTCTGCTTCCTAAATTTTTGGCGGTAAGCTTCAGGGACCAGTTCATAGGCTTTAAGAATTAACTCTTTTACAGTGTCATAATCTGAAGCCTGTTCTACTGATAACTGAGTGTAAATTTCCCTGGCTTTACCAATTAACACACTCTGTAATAACATTGACCAATTGTGTTTTGGCCACTTTAAATTCTGAGCCATTTTCTCAAAATGCAGAAAATATTTGTCTACATCCTTTTCTTGAAAAGGAGGGACCAACTTGATGTTTTAGCAACATCAAATGTATGAGAATTCTGAGAAATGTGTTGATTCTTTTCAGGTAATTCAAGTTTTTCATTTCTAATTGAAAATAAGCTTTCTTTCTTTTTCCTGTTGTTCAATTTGTAATTTTAATTTTCTTTCTTCTCTTTCTCTTTCCTTTTCTTCTCTTTCTCTTTCCTTTTCTATTCTTTCTCTTTCTAATTCTAATTTTCTAATTTCTACTTTTTTCTGAATTTCTAATTTTTTAATTTCCAAATCAGGTGTTTGAATGCCAAAAGTTTCCAAAACAGATTCATCAAAAATGTCTTCTTTTACCAAATAATTTGCAATCACATTTTGAACTTCAAATTTTCTCATTCCAGATTTGACATTCAATTTGTAATGTTTTCCTAAGATAATTAATTCATCCTTTTTAAGCTTCTCAAAATTCTCCACCTGACACGTAGACATGAATTGTTCTGGATCAAATGACATCTTGTAAAAAGTTTATTGCTGACTTTTCTTTTTAACAAAAATATAATATTTTTTTAAACAATTTCGAAGATCCCGGACGATAGCCCCCAATTTCTGTTATGTGGCAGAAACGGCCAATAAACTATTTCAAATTGAATTCAGCAATGATAAAACAAAACTGGCTCAAATTAACGTTTTAATCAGACAAAAAATAATTAGTTTACAAATTAAATACAATAGTTGATTTATCTGACAATAATGAAGTCCAAGTAATAATCCAAATGAATAGTTCACTTAATTCCACCAATAAATGTCCAATAGAATAATCCTAATAATCTTTACTAAATAGTTGAATAGATTCACAATAATTGATGTCGATTTCCAATACAAAAGATGTGCGTGATAATCCTGTATAAACTAATTAATCCTGTATAAACTTCTAAAACTGACTGACTCAACCCTTTTCTGCTACCTTATATAAATACATTTATTATTTCCAGAAAAATCTTTCCACAAGATACATCTGGAACATTCTAATCAACTGACAATCACATGACTAGAATGATTATGAAAGGAAAACCTGTAGAAAATTCTATGTGTTAAATATCAAATTTAAATTCTAGAAATTTCTATATGTTCTAAGGTGTAATAACCTTGACCATTGTTTATTGTTAACAAGTTACATCACTAGGCCAAGCAAATTACATAATATTAAGGCCGTACAAAATAAAAACAATGAATAAAATACATTATAGAATATTTACAACATTTAATTACCTATAACACATATGCGAATGTAACTTGAGGTTTGCAAACAATCAAGATATCAAGAATCCTTGGCAACAATCTTCTGCCGTCTGCAATGGTTGCATTGATGGACACTGCATACTGACATTAGTACAATAATTACAAGCTAGAGGTAATCTTTCGGTGATTAAAGAAAAAAGTGAAATGATTTTGAAATAATAAATACAACAATTTCTCTGATTTTATATTATGCATTAAATTTTTCGACGATATGCAGAATACAGGCTACTTAATAGCAATAACTGTCTTTCATTTTCCATCAGGTGTCCTTTCTGCGGACATAAGACATATATCTACATAACAACTCTTATGTCATTACTGGAGACTTTAATGTGAAGAAAATTGTATTTCTCCAGAAAAATTCATCTATTATTACAGGAGCTTTTAGTTGTTTATATATCCCAATACTTGTTGATCTACTTAGTTTAAGGAAACTAAGCAATGCGCTCGGATTGGTCATGATGGTTCGTGGTATAGCATCGTTTATAGGACCTCCAGCTGCTGGTTAGTATTTACAAAGAGTTCACAAGTAAAACAGGAGATTGAAGAAACGAAGATGAATTGGAAGAACAGTGAGATTAAAAAAGGGGTTTTGAAGTAGAATATGGGAGATAGTGAGTTTCGAAGAAGTAGAATTTAAGGTGAATGCAGAGGATATGAGGTTCAGAGGTGGTACAAAGGAGAATACCGAATATCGAAAACTGGGCACCTTTCTATTTTTTTCCACGTTACTACAAGTGAATGATTTTTAAACATAGCATTGTTGATAGGACCTCCGGTTGTTGCATAATATTTACGAGGATGCGACATTTAAAAAAAAGAAAGAAATTGGGGTTTGCAGAAAAGATGAAATATAAAAGAGGTGTTTCAGTTGAAGTAGAATATGTGTGAAAATGAGTTTTGAATTTATTTTCTCAGAACAAACCGATATTGGACGGAGTCTGAAAGATCTTGTCAGCTTTAGTCTTGTGTTTTGATAGATATTCTTGAAAATAAACCAAGAACCGAGAATTTACCTCATGTAAAATATTCGAGCGATTTGTAAATATATGTACTTTGGTATTCTGTTCACCCTAACTGCTAGAATCGAGAATTATAATCCAAATTATCCATGTACATATGTGGTAATCTTGTATCCATGATTACAAAGAAAGGATATGGAGTAAATGCACATTAGTCAAAGTCTCTTAAAACGCTTTTATTGTTGTTCTTTTTCTTGAAGCATATATTTTACTAGTCCTAGAGCTTTTCATAATTGGAATCATGTTCTGTTTATACCCCCGCTTGAGCGGGCGGTATGTAGTGATCATGGTGTCCGTTCGTTCTTTCGGCCATCCGTCAGTTCGTTCGTTATTCCGTTCGCCATGGGGGTACACACATTGTGGCGACAACTCCTCCTAGACCACTAGGTGAAATTTGATGAAACTTTCACAGAATGTTTAGTAGACATTGCCATTGTGCACCACATATATAAAATTTTGATGTGATCTTTTTTCGGGAGTGAGGGGGGTGTATATATTTTGTGAGCATTGCTCAGATTTTTTCTAGTTTTATAATCACCATCTCCAAATTAAATTGTTATCACGTTTATTTTACACTACCATTGAATGTGATGAGTCAAAAAATCAGTTTTTGATTTAATAAACCGAAAATAAATGTCAACTATTTCTGAAATGATTAATGCTAAACAGTTTTAAAATATTATATACTATTATGTTTATTTTTATATCCAGGATGGTTATACGACATAACCGGAAGTTATGATACCTCTTTTTATGGTATTGGTTCAGTTATGGTGGTTGGTGGATTATTAGCGTGTTTTATTCCATTATCTAAAAGAAAGACAACGAGAGACTTGCATCTATGACAACATTTATTCACTTCAAAATTCAAGTGATACTCTTTAATTATAGGTTACCTTGATAATTTTGTTATAAAAGACATTTGCATGTTTCTTTGTTTCATACTTCTTTATTATGACTGTTGTGACGTCAGCGATTAACTAACAAATCCTGCTATTTTTCTTATTGAAGGTAAGAATACTTAAAAAAAATTAAAGCGTAAACTAATTATTGAGCGAAAATACATCCGGGCAAATAGAAATACATGTAGCAAACACTGGTGCGTAACAAATGGCGTTTATTGATATTGGCGAATGTTTGGACACGGTCGGCTGAAACAATTTATCAAATTCAAAGCAATAATTCCAAAAGATTACAAATAAATTCAAAATGTTCATTTCAAAGCAATATTATTTAACTGTTCATGTCAACTGTAATTAATCTGTGTATCACTGACAAAATTGGTTGATGTTTCTTACAGCAGTCGCTATCACTTCAATGCTTGTAGCTAGCACAATCAAATAGTTCAATATAATAGTTCAAATAAAGTTCAATTATGTACAATAAAGAAAAGTTGACTCTGGAAAACAGTGATCAACAAATTGAATTATCAAAATAGATACGTTTAAGTCAGTAAAATTAAAGTTCACTAAAGTATATTTGACCCTATGGTCCACTACATTATGAATTGAAGCCGCGTCACTGCCAAATGTTCTCGGAGATTTTGGAGAGCACCGCCTCAAGGTGGGGGAGCGGCCCAATTCATAATAGATTATTCGCCGGTCCAAACTTGTTTCAATCCTTATGTTATAGGTAAACACATTTTCCTCTAACCACGATGGATTCGATGCCCCCTTAAAGGGTGTTTAAAAGGATTTCATTTCCTGTATTTGTGAGGTGTACATCGTCGACACAAAACAGATTGTGAGCATTCAGCTTGAGGTAACGATATCGGATGTAGGCACCCCCCAACTTTTGAACGTGTTTTGCAGATGCATTATTTAGTCTTTTACGGGAGCTCTCCACAGCTCGATTGTTTAAGGAATACCACCAGGACCTTCTGGGTAAAATTTTGGAAAAAACGATTTTTGTGGTAGGGAGTAGACGAACAATTGTTGCTTAAAATAAATGCGTAAATCACCTACAGGGTGACGTCCGAGATCATACCATGCACATTGGATTACAAATATTTGGGATGCACAAGGTACGGACATTGGCTGCTATATCTCTTAAGGAGAAGCCAATGATCCCTTGCCAGCAGAGGTTAATGCCACATCTGCTGACTGCTAGGTTGGGTCCACTAGGTCGTGTTCTGGAGTAGATCCACGCCCTTTTAATTATATCCAAACAGTTACACCTAAAAATGTTCATAAACAAGAAAACGCTTACATCATCACCGTTGGAATATTTATAACAGAATCTCGTATGTATGATTTAAAAGCGGACGATTTCCATCGCCCAAAAGTTTTTATATGTTAATCCGAGAAGCCCGACATTGAAAGTGCAGTTACTGCAACAATTCGAAAGGAATGCGACTTATAAACATTTTGCTCAAAACTTAGTAATTCAATAGTTTTAGTTAGCATGGCCGAGAACTGGAATCTAGTCACTGGTGTACCATCAAAGTGGCAAAACAGTAGACCATCATTTGGTGGTCTAATTTTCAGATATTGAAACATGTTATCAACTGCGCATATGTGATTATTTAACCTTGGAATAATATTTGTAATCCCATTTCCCAACTGGTCGGTCTGTGATTGGCGCAAGTGCACAAAAAGTTTTGCATTATCTTCCAAAAAAATAATATCGGACTTGAGAATTTTACTACACAAAGTCGGTTTGCGATTACAGGGGGTCCAACCTAATTGGTAAGAGAAGTCCTAATTTGGTTGGAGCAAATTCGTTTCTGTATCAATTTTGGTTATTTAGAGCATTTTACTTAATAAAAATGTTCCTTTTTGGCAATTATGATATAATTGTATCTTTTTCATTCAATACTTGTTCACAATATTAAAGATTTCAAAAGTTATTGAAGAGAAACCGTTTCGAAAATATCACAGAAGTTCAAAATGTAGGTCGTTGATGTTTTTCTTTTTGAACAAATATTGACTGGAAAGGGTGAATATATTTAGTCATTGCCGAAAAGTAACATTTTTAGCAATTTAAATGTTCTTAGTAACTTAAACTCATACACAAACGATTTTGCTCCAACCAAATTAGGACTTCTCCAACCAGGATTAGAACTTGCCACTAATCTCTTATTCTTAATAGGCCCCAAAACATAATGTATATGCAGCAATAAATTTTCATTCGTAAACGTTTGTACAAACTCCTGGAAAGGTTGAAATTATTTTAATTTAAATGGATTTGGTGATTGGGAGTCTCTTATCAGGCTCTCTTGTTTTCCCTTCTTAAGCCTTCAAAGACTTTAAATAGATACTAGGAAGTTGCTTGTAACGTCATCTAGGCCTGGCATTTTGCATTTATAAATTAATGCAGAAATACATGTATATGAGCAAGCAGTGTTGGATGATAGATTTTTCAGGGATAAGTCAGCAATGAAATAAACTATGGTTTCCAACTTTGGGGGCCAGATGTCCGGTATATTAAACTGGGATAGAAATTTGCCAAATGTAGTCAAGCCGGTTTTGAACGACTTTCTGGTATTTAACGCCGCAGACTGTGCCATTAATCGATCAACTTCACTTTGCAGATTACAAATGTATCTCTAGAAAGGTTAAGGATATTTCCTCTGGTTCCTGTTGAGCTTCCGGTGCAACCTGTCCCATTGCTGTTGTGAGATAGAATCGCATATTTCATAATGTATTCCATATAATATATGCTTTCCGCGAGATATTGAATTGTTTTGCATCGCTAAACGGTCGAAATGTCTCATCAGAGACATGACTGCCTTTGCTTTTGAGGTTTGTGCGCTCAGGATGTGAACTAATGCTAAATTGTCAATATTGTAGACTATTTTCTTGTTTTTTAATCTATCTGCTCATATTATCAGAGCCAAGAAAACTGGCACAAAGAAGTACGAAAGGTTTTTCATAATGTCCAATTCACACCAATGTTCGGGCCACGCAAAAATAAAGACCATTGCCCTATGAAGTAGACCCCGCAACCCATTCCCGCAGAACCAGCACTTTCGGAAAAAAAGCTGCAATACCTTTGTTGCTTGACCAAATCGACTCGGGGGAAATATGTTTTGACATTAAAAGACTCTAAGAAGGAAAGCCACGTTTTCATATCTTCTTTAGTTTCCTTGTTTAATTTGATGAAATGGTGGGGTTTCTTTGCGCGCATGGTCAAGTCATAGAACCTCCGATTAAAGACAATAGAACTTCTGATTGCTTTACCAAAAAAATTCAAAGAGCCAACTAATGACTGCAAATCTGGTAAGGTAATATGCTTTTGGTCTATATAGAATTTTAATGCGTCGGTCAGAGCTTCGATTTTTTTTCTGCCGGCATTTTTACCAATAACTGTTCCGTATCAATTTTGTAACCGAGGAAAAGTTAGCCTTGTAGTTTGACCAGTCGTTTTTTCATCCGCAAGAGGGATACCAAAGGAAAAATACTCCATTAGTTTTTGGCAATTGTCAGACTGTTCATCTCCAGCAAAAATAAAGTCGTCGAGGTAGTGGTCCAAAGTTTCGATAGCGGACTCTTTTTGCACAAGCCAATGGAGAAACGACAAAAACGATTCGAATATTTGACAGTTTCGAGAACAATCGAATGGCAGGCATTTATCAATATTATAATTCCCGATAAATTCTATGCCAAGAAGGTCAAGATCACCGGATAGACTTTTAGCAAATGGAATGCGCTTTTATGTCCATTTTACTTATCTCCGGATTTCTTCCCAACTTGCTCAGCATTTCGATAACATTATCGAAAGAAGTATATTTTACGGTACAATGTATGGGGTCAATAAAAGAATTGATGATGTTATTGCATGGGTATTGCAAATGCGTAATGAGTCGCCAGCCCCCATCTGACTTTGGAACAACCCCTATTGGGGATTTCAAACATGTACAAAAGCCATAGTTCTTGATCGACGTTTGCCCAGATTTTGCTTGGATCAAGACTCATTAGGAGCCTAAACTTATTATCATAGGTCTTCCAGCTCAGGCCGTGTACGCTTTTGGCTCCAGACGAACGTCATGCATGCATTTGAAAACATCTTGATATTTTTCAGGGTGAGCTACTATATAAATACTTGCGAAGACAATAAAAGCGTCCGTCCATTTTTCTATTGAATCTTTAATTTGTTTCGACTTTTCTTTTGTTTGACTGAAGGACGCCGTCGATAGGCACAATTTGCTTCTCCTTTTGTTCGGTTTGTGTTGTTATAGATCGACATATTCCCCATTTATTATTCTGCCTTTGTTGACAGTGGATACGTGAGCCCCTAAACTTGAGTGAATGCTTGGAATTAGGGTGATTTACTCATTTGTAAAATTTTTGTGCAATGACATACTCGTACCTTGGCTACTGGTTGGTTGCGCCACTGTTGGAGTACCCAGGATTGTGAACTAATGCACTACTAAAGGTTGGTTCTTCAGATTCAACGGCTACAGCAGCAGTCGTTGGAAGGGCATGAGGATATGGTCTAGGTACAGGGATTTGCACTCTGTGTTCCGATCGGTCGCGGCCTCCTTGAGCGGTCTTGGAGTTTGGTTGGGTTGGTTTTGCCACCTTGCTCGGCCTAGTTCCGTGTACACTTGGTGTTTTCCTTTTTCTGCGTCTCATGTTTAGGGTCTCGAAAGAAAGAAACAAAAAACAATGTATTTGTTAGAGTATGAACTTCAAATATCGAGGCAACAATTCAATCCCCCCGCCCCCATTCCCCCATCACGTACTGGATTCCAAAGTTTGTCAGGTTACTAAAA
>MJUU01013456.1:74567-95669 GCA_002080025.1 Modiolus philippinarum | reverse complement strand
CATAATAGCTGGTACACAATGGCAATATCTACTGAACATTCTGTGAAAGTTTCATTGAATTTCACCAAGTGGTCTAGGAGTTGTTGCCACAAAGTATGTACCAGTTTTACGGACGGAATAACAAACAGATGGACGGATGGACAAACTGAACCCATGATCACTATATACCGACCAAAAAAATGGGGGTGGGTGGGGGGGGGTATAAAAATCCTACATTCTAATTCCTTCATGAGAATGCAGGAAAGGTTTTTCGAAAGGACAATTTGACTCAAATATTTGGTAAAACCAGTCTTCCTCAAGACAGTAAGTCTAAATGTTGATTATATTATACACATATTCAAAAAAAGAAATTAACAAAAGTTGATTTCTAAACTAAATGTAACTTAAATTGAATTATGGTTCAAATATTTTTCCTCCATGATTTAATTTCTAAATACACCAGAGCCAAATCATCCAATGTGCATGTATATCTTTATAATCATGTGTTCTGTGTAATCTACAAAATTTATATTCACAATATCAAATAAGTAGTTATTTTTGTGAGGACTTAATTTTCGCTTATTTGCGACCATTCTGAAGTTGCAAAAATTGAATACCGCGAAATATAATTTATATGAGACTTTATACAATAAATGAGAAGCAATCAGGAAAATCTGAGTAGTACTGAGAAAAAAAAGTCAAGCAACTTGGAGAGAAATCATGAAATTTGTGCCTCCTGAAAATAACCACTTGTGCGGCAATTTTGTATGCAGAAATGTTAAAAAGTTTAAAAAAAAAAAGCAGAAGAAAAATGCATGCCAATAACAAGATTCAAAATATGAACATTTCAAATATTTCTAATGTAAGAAATTGTGTTGAGTTAGATAAATGTTAAACATTCTTTTGTTAAAAAGTTTTCTTTAAGAACTGATTTATCTGTACTAAAATTCCTCACCTCTTTCGTCTTATTATTTTAGGTTTCACAGGAAGTCTAAAATAATGTGAAGTAAAAAACTAACTTTATCAAAAGATAATTATTGTTATTTTAACCTTTAAATAATTGACTTGCCTATCATTCTACCCTATTTAAAACTGAAGGCGCAAAAAGAACCATCTCCTTTCTTAAACAAAAAGGCTCATGCAAGTTTTGATGCACGATACAATCCCCTGAATACCATAAATATCCAACCTTTTTCTAAGAATCTTATTGAGGCTGTACTACTCATTCAATAAACCAATGACTTCATTTTTTTGTAAGGAAGAAATCAACTGTTAAATAAAACTTAAAATTTGATTCTCTTATAGTGGAAACCCTTGAAATACCAAAAGTACATGTATGTGAGGTCTGTTTGCCTTTGGACTGATTTTATCTGCATATTTTAAAAACTCTGGACATATTATAAATTTGGTTTTCCTAGACAGTTCTTTGGTTTATTCAGGGTTTGCTTCATGTATGTTTTTGGTTTATTCAATGTTTGCTTTCCACAGGTCTATTGTTTAAACACAATAATGAGTTTATGTCTTCTTCTACCTTCATTATATACCTAGAGGCAAAAGTTGGAGGATTTCCTGTGTGGATTATTCTTGTATACATCCTCGCATGTTCATTAAAGATCATCACCATATTTTTAAATAACGTTCATTTATTTAAAAAAAAATACAGTTTCCCCTTTTTCACTATCGTTATTGCATACAAGGATAAATCCGTACTCTGCAATCCTCTCTCAAAGCCATATTTCTTTATGTTAGGACAAAGTGCAGTTTGCAGTAAAAACTAGAGAAAAGAGGCATGAAAAACTGAACTTTTTAAAAGTTTTATTCAAAGAAAAATGTATGGAGGGTTGAGTAGTACTCTGTATATTTGTAAATGATTGATGGAGTTCATGGATAACTTTGTGCCTTCACTCTTTTCAAAATTTGTATGGTTTGTGTTATCTGAAAAAGGGCCTTAAAATTCCACCATATATTTTTTTTAAAGAATATAGGATCCCTTAGCTGAAAGCCCCTTTGTCCCAACAAAAAGCAGTTATTGCATTTCACTATTGCTAAGCAGTGTTAAGCATATATAATCTAAGTGCGACAGAATGTATATAACCTGTTTTGCTCAATCTCTGGTCGCAGCGGCTCAAATTCTTCTTCAGGCGCTTGACAAGGCAGATAATTTTTGACAGAACTGAAATTAATAATAGTGAGAAGAATTAAAGCAAATGAGTCAAATTTTTTACCTGTTTTTATCAATGATTTTCATCGGTGATATTAATTCTACTTCCTCCTCTGGATTTCTGAACCTCAGAGTCTGCCATATTGAGCTAAAAATCATAATAAACAAAATATATCATATGAATTGATCATAACAGACTAAGAGCTAAAAGAAAATGTGTCAACGTGACACGAATGCCTCCGCCAGCCACCAGATAAATATCTGCAAACATGAAGTAGACGAGTGTTGGACTTGAAAAGGGGAGACACATTAAAACTCATCATAACAAAACTTATGACCAAATATCAAATCATTCCTGCAAAATTAATTACAAAAATTTTGGACATATATACAATTTGATGGACGGATGGACAGACAAGGGTAAAACTTAATGCCCTTGTCCACTAATGGTGGGGGCATAAAAATGGTTAATAGTTTAAAAAAAATCATAGTATCTGCAAACAGGTAGTGATCATGTCATAAACCTGTAAATGGCTTATACAGAACAAATCATCACTTCCAAGCAGATTTGACTTTAACAGTCCTTCCCATTGATATAAGCCAAGAAATCTTTCAAAAAAATTTAGCTTTTAGTTAAAAATCTCGATGCAGCGCTCAAATAAGTTGTAACTTCTTTAACTTATTAGACAAGTTTTGAGACTTTGGATGCGAAGATGCACAACACATATGCAGCAGAGGATATTCATGCTTCGGAAACAACTGATCCTACTGAGATTTTATTTATGTAGTTTGGGTTGGTGGTGCTTTTGTTGTATTATTTTGTTCAGATATTTCTGTTGTTGTACTTGTTTTGTCATACTGTTTACTAAAGATTTCAATCCCTCTTTTCTGGATTCTACATTTGTCTTATCCGTGAACCTGATTTAGGGATTTTGAATGGATGAACACAAACGGGATGTTAAAATGACTTTAAACTGGGTTTTCTTTCACTACCTGAGAAACTAGAATAACTGTGTGCCTAGCTCTTAATCTCATACATTTCATATAGTTTACTCATCAAGTATAAGTTTGGCCGATTCCATGCTGTTGTTGTTGGAGGGCCACAAATTCTCGGTGGTTGCTGTTGACAAAAATGTACCATTTTTAGATCGGAAAGTCATGTGATAATGTTTTGCGAAAAGTTTACTTGCAGGTTGTTCTAAATGCAGTACAACAACTTTGTACTGCTAATCAACAGAGGGGAGTGTTGATTAGCACCATAACAACTAAGAGCTATTCCAGTAAAAATTCCCACCAGGCGGTGGAACGCCACTTATTTTTATACCCCCCACCAAGTGAAAAAAAAAATTTAAATATACAATTACACTATGAGGATATTTACAACAGAAATTTACCCACCACCAACAGAAAAACTAGAGAATGTGTCTATAAGAAATGGATGCCCCGCAATAGGCATTATTAGTAGATAAATGAACTTTAGACCAATTTAACCCAAGTCCTTCATGGGGAACTTTAAAGTGCTTATAAAGGGGATTATGATAATGAAACATTATAAGGATATTATGCATAGTTTGTAAAACAGGATGAATGATAATCACTGAAGCATTCAATGTAGGTCATAAAATGAAATGTACATGGACACCTAATTGTTGGGGCTTAGGGGAATACTCATAAGGGTGAACATGAATGCTATGAAGCAATATTATGAAGATATCATGCATAATTGTTGAGCAATGGACCTAAACACAAAACTTGAACGAAGGCATTCAAGTGTAAAATGTAGGTCATGGATACCCAATTGTTGGTGCTGTATGTAGTACTCATTAAGATGAATATCAAAATACCATATCATAAAGATATCAAGTATAGTTGATGAAAAATGGATCTAAGTGCAAAATTTAACCAAAGTCACTCAACCATGAAATGTATGTCACTGACACATAATTCTTGATGCTTTGGGTATCATCTATAGTTGTTTAGAAATGGACCTAAATGCAAAATTTAACCAAAGTCACTCAAATATGAAATGTAGGTCATGAACACTTTATTGTTTGTGCTTTGGGTAGTTCTCATAGAGGTGAATATAATGAGACAATATTACAAAGTTAACTTGTATAATTGCTGAGAAATGTACCTAAACACAAAATTTAACCAAAGTCACTCAAGTGTGAAATGTAGGTCATGGACACCTAATTGTTAGTGCTTTGGGTAGTTTCATTAAGGTGAATATTATGATGCAATATCATAATGGTATCATATACAGTTGATGAGAAATGGACCTAAATGCAAATTTAACCAGAGATGCTCAAGTGTGAAATATAGGTCATGGACACCCAATTGTTAGTGCTTCTGGTAGTACTCATTAAGGTGAATGTTATGATGCAATATCATAATGGTATCATGTATAGTTGATGAGAAATGGACCTAAACGCAAAATTTTAACGGAAGTTACTTAAGTATGAAATGTAGGTCATGGACACTTAATTGTTAGTGCTTTGGGTACTACTCATTGAGATGAATGTTATGATGCAATTTAATAATGGTATCATGTACAGTTGATGAGAAATGGACCTAAACGCAAAATTTGACCGAAGTCACTCAACCATGAAATGTAGGTCATGGACACCTAACTATTGGGGCATTGGGTAGTACTCATAGAGGTGAATGTTATGCTTCAATATCATAAAGATATCACTTCAGGTTACTTAACTATGCAAAAACCAAAACTGGTTGGGAATTTTAAATGAAATAGCCCAAAGAGGAAGTCATACACATCACAACACAGTGTAACAGAAAACATTGTCTGTTAGGAAAATATTTGTCCAAACAGAATAAAACTTACTAGGAAGATATGTCAGGACATTGATTTTACTATGAATATTTGTCTGAGGAAATACATGTATTTTCCTAAAAATATCTGCCTAACCTGACTGATTTAAATGGGAATACTTTTAATCCTGGACACATTTCTGCCTGGACATATTCATAACTTGCAATTTTACTTAAGGGGGTTCCCTACTCCATTTGAAAATAAATAGGATTTCAAATAAACATTATTTTTTGTTAGAAAATTAAAAAAGAAACAATTTAAGTGAAAAAAAATGATAGGTTGATGATCTATTTTTTGAGATTTAAGTGATTGAAAATTTGGTGGGAAACCGAACTCCTCTGATTTTTCATAGGATTAACATTAACAAGGTCTGGCAATGAATGAATGTGACAGAATAAATAGAATTAAATGAAATTTTTACAGAATGCTCACAAAGATGTATAAAATGAAATTATGGAAAAAAATAAGGGGGTCAATGGGCAAAAAATTATAATGCTTTAAAATGGATAAAACCCGAGGATTCCGAAAATCTGACCAAAATCCCAAAACATGAGGAGCAAACCTCCTTAATGCAGTATACAGCAACTAAGAGGAAAACACAAAGTAGTGAAGTACAACAAATACTTAATGGAAATAACTTGCCACACAACACTGGGCAATGTTGATTATTTTTACTGCAGTATGGATATCATAACAACAACTGAATGGAAGCAATGTGCCACACAGCACATGATAGTGTTTATCATACTTACTCCCATTTTCTGTAGACAATGAATGATACAAGACCAAGTGCTGTAATTACCAGTAACACACATATTATTATACCAACAATTTCTCCTGCAGTCAGTGGTTGATCTGAAAAAAAAATACAACTACATTGAAGATTTATTTTGAAGTGTGGTGTCTCAGTAATAATACTTGATGCCTCATATAAAATATACATGGTTAAACAAGCCAATATGTACATCTTCTCTGAGCACCACAACATGGTTAAACAAGTCGATATGTACATCTTCTTTGAGCACCCAACAATAAAAACTATATGTTTCTGGCTGGTGGCCATCTTGGTGGAGGTGCAAACCACCAAAGGACCAATGGTTTTAATGGGTCCAGTAGTTTCAGAGGAGAAGATCTTTAAAGAAAAGTTTATGGCGGACAGATGACAGACAGACAATGGATGGACGGACGACGGATGAAAAGTGATGGCAAAAGCTCATCCTGGCTATAGCCAGTTGAGCTAAAAATAGATTTGGTGCACACCTAGTGACTGCATGTTTTCAAGAAGATCACTAAAGGACTATAAAGAATGACAAATTTTTGTTCCAATTGGTTCTGTAGTCATTTCTGAGGAGAAGATATCTGAATGAAAATTTTGACAAAAGCTCTGTGATCTTGAAAGAAACTTAAATAATCAAAACAAATTCTGAAATAGTAGGTGCACATCCACATAATGATACAAAGACAGTGTGTTAAGGTTTCTTGAAAATTTATTCAGTGGTTCAGGTGGAGTAGCGGAAAATAGATGGGTACCCTCAGGTGTTACAGGCAGACAGAAGGACGGACAACCCCATCACTAAACCCCCCCCCCCCACTTTTCAAGCAGGGGTATAAAAGCTTTATTTAACATCAGTACATATATACAAGAGTACAAACGTAAGCTCTAATGAGCTTTTGAACCCGGCAAAGGTTGTGATGAAGGTTAACAGGATAAAATGATTTTGTTTTGGTAATATATACATCTTCTTTTTTTTCCAGTGGCAAACAACACTTGCTGTCAATTTGTCCCATTGTCCTATACACCTATTTCCTTTTTCTCATAAATTTTTTGAATTGATCAACTTGTCCTCATCCTGATATAGCTTAAATACTGCTCACTGAACATGAAACTCACTTATTAAGCAATATACAATACTGAGGGAGATGACACAGGGTGTCTGTTCTCCCATTTCCAGCATCTTTTTTCCTTTTTCCCCATTTCCAACATTTTTGAGGCCCCTTCTACCAATTCCAAATTTATTATTTCTTTTGCTGTGTTCCCACTTCCCTAATTTTTATCATCATTTTTCCCATATCCAAAAATTTTTGACCCCTTTTTCCCATTTCCAAAAAGCATGTCACCCCCTTAATACTGATTGATTAATGAATTAGAAGACAAGAGGATGTATTTAAAAACTACTTACAACAATCCACTGTATTGACCTTTTTGGGAGATGTTGCACCAAGTTGTGTTGTATTGAGCCTTGCACGAACCTGCAAAAATGAAAGAATCTTAGTATGCTTATTAAAATACTACAAAATCCCATACCTGTTTACCCATTTTAGCATGAAAGAGAAGTCCAAGATGAATAAAAGCTTAGTTTTTGCTTTGAAAGAGTAGTTTTGGCATGTGTTTATAAAAAAGGAACCCAGATGCTGCATACTTTCATTTTTCAGACCCCATAAAAGTGTGTCGAGGGGACTTTTGGTTAATTGTAAAATAAAACATATCATTCTTTTAAATGCATTTATCTATGGTTTCTAGTGAGCAATGTTTCCGAGTTTCAATTGCCACCAGAAAATGGGTAGGGCAGGAAATTTAGCCTTCTAAACAAACCCTTAGAGAGTCTGCTCTAAACGAGAATAAAGGAACGGTCTTAATACTGCGTAGGATGTAGCATTTTTTTTTAATTAATGACTGATTAACTTAGTTGGAGTTTTACAGCCAGTGAGCAATATTTCAGCTTTACCATGACTGGAACAAATTAATCATTTAAAGAAATTATATATTATTAAAAGAAAGAAATAAAGATGGAAGGGACAAGTTTTGATTTGAACTGGAAAATTTGAGAAATGGGTAGGGGTAGGAAATTTAGCCTTCTTTACAACCCCCAGTGAGTGGGTCTGCTATAATGCTATAATGAGAAGTATAGAAGGGGTCTTCATACTGCATAGGACGTGGCGTTTCTCCAAACAGTTTGGCTACAATGGTTCACGTTCAGGCTTTCCGAATTATGATGGGACTAGCCTTCAATACAACTTGCAGAGTCTGCTCTTGTATGAAAAATATAGAGGGGCTATCTTTATATTGCATATGGAGTAGTGTTTCTTTCCACATTCTGTCTACAATAGTTGTAAACTATCAGGCTTTCCATATTATGACATAACTACACAGCATACACAGGACATTCCCCTATCGAACACTTGAGCATGTGCAATGGAAGGCTTTTGTAAATTGATTCTTTACCAGATGGCCCTTGCAATAAACACCAGTTACAGATTTGAATAATGTGGTCTGATAAATTTTTATGCCTTTCGTTAGCAATTATTTTATTATTTGCAACCAGTTTGCACACTCTGTATAAAATAAAGGCACCCAACCACCAACTATGTGCATGGTAGGATCACCTAGATACTTCTGGTACCTGAATTGGTTTTCAGGAGCTCTCTCTACAGAGCTGCCACACTTCCCAAGGTGGTGTGGAAGGCAATGCCTTATCTATGCCGGATAGTCAGGTCATAATACGGAAAGAATGACCTTGAACCACAGAAGACAAATAATGTGGAGAAACACAATGCCCCATGCAGAATAAATATTCCCTCTGTTTTCCTCATACAAGAGCAGACTCACTCAGGGTTGTATATAAGGCCAAATTTCCTGCCCCTACCAATTTCTCTCATTTTTTAGTGGCAATCAAAACTCGTTGTCCCATTCACAAATGTATCTTTCTTCTTTTACTTATATTTTTTTAACTAATGGACTTTTTCTTGTCTAAAGTAATCAACCAATCAATCATATAAGGGCACTATGTGGGCCTGTGCAAGGCACAAACAAGACCCATGCAAATGTTTTATGGTTTCCTAGAGGGTTCCTTCATATTTATTGGACAATAAAGAAAGGTTCAAAAACCAGATGCAGAAATTTTTCCACCAAAAATATTTTTTCAACCTCATTAGTATCAAAGCGTAAAAATTGTGGGTAAAAAGAGTAGGGTGTAATTTGAGGTAAAAAATCTTAGAAACTATGCCAAATTTGTAGTGATAAACAGGTCTGTAAACCCCGTTTCACTACAAGGTAGTTTTGCATTTGTGATCTCTCAAGTAATGAAAATGAAATGTTAAAGCTTTTTCTTAATAAAGAACTTTAAGAGGCTCAGGGACTGAACCTGAATTGCTCACTTGACAAAATGTTTCTACTATAAGCCATGTTTACGCTATGACCAATAAACTGCTGTGCCAAGAGGGCATGATATGCCCATCCATTGTCAACTTGAACTTTACGGTATTGTTGGACCACATCAAAATTTTGTTTGAAAAAAAAAATCAAACAGAATATGTGCCTTACCAAGATGTAACCATTGAACAAATATCAAATTAATATGTAAAATTAATGCATAGAACATGTAGAAAGGTGCAAAAAAATTAATTTTCAAAAAAATTATTAAGTCAAAGGGCCATACCTGTCCACAAAAATCAATCAACAGGAACCAAATTTAACTTAATCAGTAATTTATAGATGTCAGTAGATGTCCTTGGTACTGGATTTGGCCTCCTATTTCGCTATTTTTGGAAATGAGTACTTCTTCTTTGACTACTTTTGGATAATGGCTTTCCATATTATTTGATTTTAATGCTGCTGATGAGAGGTTAATCCTTGAAACACGTGTACAGCATATCTAAATTTACTGTTTTTATGCAACTTCGGTATTTTTTGTTTTTTGAACCATTGGGCTGATGCCACTGCTGGTGGACCAGAGGTCCCCGAGGGTATTCACAAGTCCAGTAGTCAGACTTGTCTGAGATGAAAATTTTGCCTTGCATTTTATAGAAATTTACAATGTTTACCAAAGTTCTAACCCCTTAAAAATACTGAGGCTTCATTCCGCCTATGGCACTCGGTAGATGTCCTTGGTACTCAATTTGGCTTCCTATTTCAATATTTTTGGAAATAAGTACTTCTTCTTACACTGCTTTTCGATTATGGCTTTCCATGTTATTTGATTTTAATGCTGCTGATGAGAGGTTACTCCTTGAAACACGTGTACAGCATATCGAAATTTACTGTTTTTATGCAACTTCGGTATTTTTTGTATTATAAACATACAATCATATACTATATATCAAATCAACATATTCATCCATTGTAAAGAAAAGGTGGAGAAACTGATGTTTTTCAGAAATCTACTAAGTCCAAGGGCCATAACTCTGTACAAAATCAACCGAACAGAACCAAATTCAAACTTGATCTGTATCTCACCTAGATATACTCATATACCAAATATAAAATCAATATGTCAAGCAGTTACAGAAAAAATCTCCAGAAACCTATATTTATCAAAATTTCACTAAGTCGAAGGGCCATAACTTTGTATAAAATCAACTGACCAGAACCAAATTCATTCTTGATCTGTATCTCACCTAGATATACTCATATAGTATTACCAAATATCAAATCAATATGTCAAGCAGTTACAGAAAAAATCTCCGGAAACCTATATTTTTCAAAATTTCACTAAGTCCAAGGGCCATAACTCTGTACAAAATCAACCGACCAGAACCTAATTCAAACCTGATCTGTATCTCACCCAGATATACTTGTATACCAAATATCAAATCAATATGTCAAGCGGTTACAGAAAAAATCTCTAGAAATCTATATTTTTCAAAATTTCACTAAGTCCAAGGGTCATAACTCTGTACAAAATCAACCGACTGTAACCAAATTCGAAACTGATCTGTATCTCACCTAGAAATACTCATATACCAAATATCAAATCAATATGTCAAGCCGTTACAGAAAAAATCTCCGGAAACCAAAAAGTTAACGGACGGACAGACGGAGGGTATACCATAATATGTCCGTCTTTCGACGAGTATATAAAAATGGTGTTTTTTCCCTTTGGTTGTTAAGCTATAGTTAGTTTCAATTGGCTTTAGAAATTTCAGAGAAGATCATCAAAATGTGATTTTCCTTAGGGGCCAATGTTAAACTACCGGTATGTTTCCTGCTGGCGGCAATGTTTTTTGTCAGACCCAACAGAAATGAGTAGTCCTTGAACAGGACCTTCCATACATCATTCCAATTCAGTTAGGCTAAATTTGCTTGAATAGTTTCATAGAAGATGAAGAAGGCTCCAATATTGATCTTTTTTCAAAGCTGGAAGCAAAATTTTTTTTTTTTTTTGTAGATCTTAACGAAATGAGCAATCTTTGCATAGGACCTTACATAAATTATTCCTGTAAAGTTTGAATTTCCTCCAGTGGTTTCAGCGGAGAAGAAGAAAATGTCATTTTTTTCCCATAGGGTCTAATGTTTAACCTAAGTTCCATACTAGTGGCCATGTTTTTTGTTCAATCAAACAAAATGAGCAATCTTGGTAAAGAACCTTCAATACATCATTCCTGTAAAGTTTGGTTGAATTTACTTCAATGGTTTCCGAGGAGAGGATGAAAATGTAATTTTTTCCACAGGGTCCAATACACCATTCCTTTTAAGTTTGGTAGAATTTGCTTGAGAGGAGAAATTGAAAATGTGATTCTTCCAATTGTTATACTTAAGCTCAGCAATGCCTGCCATTTTTTTTGGTATGATTGGAATCAGATGAACAATCTTAGAAAAGGACCTTCCATATATTATTCCTGTAAAGCTTGTTTGAATTTACTTTAGTGGTTTCAGAGGAGTAGATGGAAATGTGCTTTTACCCATTTGGTCCAATTTTAAACCTTAGTTCTGTTCTGGTTCTGGCAGCCATGTTTTTTGCCTGATCAGACTAAGTAAAGGACCTTCAATACATCATTCCTGTAAATTTCAGTTGAATTTGCTTCAGTGGTATCAGAGGCATTGTGGGTTTATGACAGATGGATGACAGACAAGGGACTCCAAGTGATGGCAATAACTAACACTGACCCTTTTGGACAGGCGAGCTAACAAGAGGCAAAAAAATTCGTTATAACAACAAATTTGCTGAGGCTCTTACTCCATGAGAAAAATTGTACAATTATGGGATAAAGTACTTGTATGACAATTTCGTTCAGTATAATCATCTAAATCTGTATCAATAACCTACTGTTATAGTATATATTCTTTCTTTAGATAATTCCAGTGTTTTTTCAAATTTTCTGTTTTCTGTCGCATATGGCTGAGGGTTATTATCTGGTACAGTCTGAAAAAAAAATATCAATGGTCATATAAACATTCATTTGCAGTGAAACCATCAGATCTTTAGCTGTGTATTCTTACATCTGGTCATTGCTTGATCAAGTTTTTGTTACCCAACCACTTATTGGTAGTGTAGCAAGAGAGTGACTGATCATTGGGGTCTATCTATGCCATCTGTTCAAATCTTAAACTTTGGTCCCAAACACACCTTTTAAATACAATTGAACTTCAATGGCACGAACTGCAATTAGCTTGAACACCACATGGATGTCTCCAACCCTTCTTGTTGTAACTCTCTTAATGTTAAAACATAGTTTGACCTCCGCTGTAGCTCAAACTGTTTATTGGACCCTTTGGTTTTCAAGCCATTTTAAGTATGACTGTACTTTCTAAACATTATTATTTTGATAATAAAACGCTAAGAAGAATGCTTTAGACTGATATAGATTTTCAAAATGTAGTTTGGAACTTAATAAGAAATTGCATCCTGATGTAGGTACAGGGGAGTACTTTGTATAGACAACAGAAATATGAGAAATTAAAATGTCCTCTAATGAGGAATGAAATCATAAATTAAAATGTCCTCTATGAGGAATGAAATCATAAGTTAGCTTTCATGTTGTGTTTTAACAATTAATACAACAAAAAAAAACAAAACAACCATTCAGTATGACAACACATGAAATGAAATAAAAATATTGATGGTACATTGGATGATACCCTATCCCCTATCTTATTTTTTATTTTCAAGAGGCAGACAGCTTCCAATTTAATTAATTAGCAATTGGTGGGGAAACCCCTAAAATTGCAAACTTTCAATTATAAGTCAATTATAAGTCCAGAAACATCTGGAACACTGAACCTGAAATCAAACCAATGTGGTTTGAGTTTTGTAGTAAACACTTACAAATCAAGTTTGGTTCACAGGGTATGAGTTTGAAACTTTGTAAGAAGGGCAGACAGATGGACACATTACTGTACTTATCTCATTATGCAGGACCCTTTTTGTTTCAAAATATAAAATTTGACAATTAGCCAGGTATTTTCACAGAAAATCTCTGACTGTGTTTTACAATATCCAATGTTAAACTATGTTCTCCACAGGGGACCACCAAAGGACTTTTGTGGCAAAGTTTGTTTCTAATTGGCCGAGTTGTTTCAGATGAGACCTAAAATTGGTTCTTTGCTGGCAAGCCATCTTGGATAAAGTATAAACCTGAAAAACATTATCAAAATTAAAGAACCTTTGTGAGCAAGCTCACATGCCTCACGCCCCACATATCCAATAATCCTGCATTATCTAAAATTATCAAAAATTGAAATCCAAGTAGTTTGCACATGTCTTACAAATGCACAATCATCCTGTAAAATATCTTAAAAACTGTAGGAGGATTTATCTGGGCAAATGGAGTACCCTGTAAACTTCCTATCTTATAAACTGAAGGAGGAGTTATCCGAACAAATAATGTACCCTATATGCAAAATAATGCATAAAAATGACAAAGTTCAACAATGTGTAGTTTTTCTGAAAAAATATCAAAAATCAAAATCCAAGTAGCATGCACATTTTTAATATGTGAACAATCAACCTGCAAAATAATAACTTCCTATCTAGGAGTTATCCAACAAATGATGTACCCTATATGCAATATAATGCATAAAAATGACAAAGTTATACAATGTGTAGTTTTCTGAAAAATTATTTAAAATCAAAATCCAAGTAGCATGCACATCTTTGATATGTGAACAATCAACCAGCAAAATAAAAACTGCCTATCTTAAAAACTGTAGGAGGAATTATCCGGACAAATGGTGTACCTTATAAAAATGACAAAGTTCAACAATGTGTAGTTTTCTGAAAAATAATCAAAAATCAAATTCCAAGTAGTATGCACATCTTTGATATGTGCACAATCCACCTGCAAAATAAAAACTTCCTAGCTTAAAAACTGTAGGAGGAGTTATCCAGACAAATGGTGTACCCACTTGATTACAGACAGACGGACGGACTGACGGACGGACAGACTGACAGACCAGTCAGAAACTATTTACCCTCCGCAACTTCGTTGCATAGAGTATAAAAATATATAGCACACAATTTAAAGGGGACCACCAAAGGACTACTATGACCAAGTTTGGATCCAATTGGCCCAGTAGATTCAGATCTCTTAATGTGTTTCCCAATGGGGTCCAATTTTATATTCACAGTTGGAAACTATCTTGGATTTAGTGAGAACCTTTTTTATACGGGACAACCAAATGACCAAATTTGATTCCAATTGGCCAAGAAGATTTAGAGAAAATCTTTTCATGTGCTTCTTCATAGGGTCCAATGTTAAAATATGTACACGGCTTGCAACCATATGGGGATTTAGAGTCAGGTCCTGAAAAACACTATTTCACCTAGAGCTGTCGCCAAATGGCAGCCAGGTATACCCCCACTAACTGAACCCTGAATCAATAAGGCAAGTGTAAATTTAAGTGTGTGTGGACACAATACAGTTGTGGACACAATACAAGTATGGACAAAATGATATACCTCTCCCCCTTTTTTCCTGAAAATATTAAAAGACAAATTATCTCCCCTTCAAAATTTGGAGTGTAACCATATTACTTCATGCACATCTTCAGGTGGTGTACTAAAACTGGGCAACATTTCATCAAAATCCAAGCAGTGGTTTAGGAGACCATGCGCTGACAAGGAACACCCTATCCCCTTTTTCCAGAAAATATTCAGAAGAATTATCTCCCCTTCAAAATTATGGACAGCAACCATTTTATTCCATGCACATCTTCAGGTGGTGTACTACAACTGTGTAACATTTCATCAAAATCCAAGCTGCTGTTTAAAAGAACATGCGCTGACAGGGTTCATTCCCCCTCCTTTTTTTCAGAAAATATTCAAAGAAAACTTATCTCCCCTTCAAAATTTCGGGCACCAACTATATAACTTCATGCTTATCTTCAGATGGTGTATTACAACTGTGTAACATTTCATCAAAATCCAAGCAGCCGTTTAGGAGAACATGCACTGACAAGGTTCGGTCCCCCTATTTCTAAAAAATATTCAAAGACAAATGATCTTTCCTTTAAAATTTTGGGCAAAAACCATATTGCTTCATGCACATCTTCAGATGGTGTACTACAACCGTGTAACATTTCATCAAAATCCAAGCAGCTGTTTAGAGAAGACGGATGGACAAGGTGATTCGTATATACCCCCCCCCCCCCCCCCCCCACAAACTTTGTTTGTGGGGGGGGTATGACAATGGACAAAGTTTGGTTCCTACAGGTTCTGTAGTTTCAGAGTAGATCTTTAAATGAAAATTTACACCGGATGAAAGATGAGGGAATGCCATACTAGGCACGGATGACAGATGGACAAAGAGATATGGCAAAAGCTCACCCTCTCTAAGGCCAGCTGAGCTAAAATAAAGCTTAGAATACTTACTGAATATATATTATATAGTTGAACTTCAATGGCATGAACTGCAATGGCTCTAACACCATGTATATCTCAAACCTTTTTTTCTTGTCCCTCTGTTAAAGCTTAACATAGTTAGACATTGGTAGCTCAAACATCCTATTAGCTCAAACTGTTTTCATTTGTCCATAGAGTGGTCAAGCCAACGAAATTTGACAGTATAAAAATGGTTCCAAAAGGAAGAAATATTAGGCCATTCAAATTAATTTTTTTATTCTCCAGCCTTTTTATTTTAACAAGTGTTGTCAGAAGACAACATAGCTCGCCGGGGATTCCAGTAACCTCAATGCACAATAAATTTGAAAGTAATAAAAAGCTTTCTTCATAAGGAAGTTACATATCAAATATAAACACACTATCACTAAACAACTTAATTCTAGAAGCAAAGTTAGAAGTTTTTAAAAAATTGCCCTCAGGGCAAGGTCAAGGTCAAAATGTCTACAAATATGGTATCACAAAAGAGCTTTCATCATAAAGAAGTTACATACAAAATATAAACACTCTACCACTAAAGGCCTACCTTCTAGAGGCAAGGTTAATTGTTTTTACAAATTGCTCTCAGGGTAAGGTCAAGGCCAAAATGTCTACAAGTATGGTACCAGAAGAGAGCCCTCGTCATCAGGAAGTTGTATACCAAATATGAACACCCTCCACTAAAAGCCTACCTTCTAGAAGCAAGGTTTAAGTTTTTCAAAAATTGCCCTAAGGGCAAGGTCAAGGTCAAAATGTCTACAAATATGGCACCTTTAGAAAGCTCTCATCATAAGGAAGTTACATACCAAATATGAACATGCTACTACTAAAAGCCAACCTTCTAGAAGCAAGGTTAAAGTTTTTCAAAAATTGCCCTACGGGCAAGGTCAAAGTCAAAATGTCTACAAATATGGCACCTTTAGAAAGCTCTCATCATAAGGAAGTTACATACCAAATATGAACATGCTACTACTAAAAGCCAACCTTCTAGAAGCAAGGTTAAAGTTTTTTTTAAAAATTGCCCTAAGGGCAAGGTCAAGGTCAAAATGTCTACAAGTATGGTACCAAAAGAAAGCTCTCATCACAAGGATGTCACATACCAAATATCAACATCCTAGTTCTTCATGTCTCCATTCCACAAGACAAGTTAAAGTTTTGCTGATGGCGACGCCGACACCGGGGTGATGACAATAGCTCTCCGGACATTGGTCCCGGCGAGCTAAAAAATTAGATGCTGGAGGGCAGTTTTTATTATTTTTTTGTTTTTTGAATGTCAACTAAATCTAATTTATTTTACTTTAACAACACATTTTTGATACACCTTAGTTTAATTACTAAGATATTGGATCAAACACTTGGTAAGATTTTGAGCTGAAAGTTTTAGTTACTAAAAAAAAAAAATTGTTTTTTGAATTGCCTTATTATTTCTTCCAACTGAACTTTTGTTAGGCAGAACAATTATACATCAACACATACCTGTCCAACATGTTTTTAAGGGGACTATTTACAGACCATTAAGACTGATGGTCTAATTCTAAAAGTAGTTTCAGAGGAAAAGATATATTAACATGTTTTCATAGTTAAAGAATGTTTAATATATTCACCATTTAAAAAATCGAAGCAGAAAATTAGTAAGGACACAGTGTTCCTGTCCACTGAGTAAAAATAGTGATGGTGCATTACAACCCTGCTACGTTTCACAAAATTTCAAAGTTTTAAGGGGCATAACTCAAGAACCACTTAAACCTCTGAATCCAAAATTGAATTTGAACCAAGTTTTGTGGTAAACAACTTACATACAAGTTTGAAGACCATATGTTATTTATTTTTTTCACAAGTTATCAGTCGAAAACCTTAGGGGGATGGGCAGACAGACAGACACATGCCTTAGGGAATCACATAATACCTCACGGCTAGGAGGGTATAAAATATTTAGCTGGATGATAGATGCAGGACAACAGGTCTAACGGATAAGTCTCAAAAGATGGTTAGTGATAATGAGAGTTTGCCCTGGTTGTATAATTATGTTAAAACAATTAATACAAACCAGTTGAGTACCACCATATTCAATAAGATATGATGTTATAATTCCATTTCTGTCTATAAGATCTGGAGTAAACCATGACAGATGTGTTACACAACCTTTGTTATAGAAGATGACATTAAAATCTTTAACTTCAGCTGGAACTGAAAAAAAAATGCAAAAATGATTAAAATAAAACATTAAAAAAACTAGAGAATGTGTCTGTAAGCCACAGATGCCCCGCCAAAAGATTAATCGCAAAGGATAACCTAATCATAGAATGTAAGTCATTGATGTGGGCAGTACTCTCCAAGGCAATTAATTTGATGAAATATCATTGTCCTGTAATGTGTAGTTGTTGAGAAAATTGAACTTGAAGGCAAAACTTAACCAAATTCAACAAAGCATAAAATGTATGTCAAAGCCACCTAATTGTCAATGATTTGGGTAGTACTCATCAAGGCAATTAATTTGATGAAATATCATTGTCCTATAATGTGTAGTTGTTGAGAAATGGACTTAAATTCAAAACTTAACCGAAGTCACTGAAGCGCAAAATGTATGTCAAAGCTACCTAATTGTCAATGATTTGGGTAGTACTCATCAAGGCAATTTATTTGATGAAACATCATCATCTTATAATGTGTAGTTGTTGAGAAATGGACTTCAATGCAAAACTTAACCAAAGTCACTGAAGTGTAAAATATAGGTCAAAACCACCTAATTGTCAATGATTTGGGTAGTACTCGTCAAGGCAATTAATATGATGAAATATCATTGTCCTTTAATGTGAAGTTGTTAAGAAATGGACTTTATCGCAAAACTTAACCAAAGTAACTGAAGTGTAAAATATAGGTCAAAGCAACTAAATTGTTAATGATTTGGGTAGTACTCATCAAGGCAATTAATTTGATGAAACATCATTGTCGTATAATGTGTAGTTGTTGAGAAATGGACTTAAACGCAAAACTTAACCAAAGTCACTGAAGTGTAAAATATAGGTCAAAACCAACTAATTGTCAATGATTTGGGTAGTACTCGTCAAGGCAATTAATATGATGAAATATCATTGTCCTATAATGTGTAGTTGTTGAGAAATGGACTTTATCGCAAAACTTAACCAAAGTCACTGAAGTGTAAAATGTAGGTCAAAGCCAATTTATTGTCAATGATTTGGGTAGTACTCATCAAGGCAATTAATTTGATGAAACATCATTGTCTTATAATGTGTAGTTGTTGAAAAATGGACTCGAACGCAAAACTTAACCAGAGTCACTCAAGCATGAAATATAGGTCAAAGAGTCAAACTACCTAGTGAACTATGTAGTACTATCAAAGATCTATGTACTGACCTATTATCTTTGTTCTACCTCATACAGTTTCTGAGATATGGACTTGAACGCAAAACTTAATCGGACGTACAGACGTAAGGAAGGACGGACAAGGGTAACACTATGTGCCCCTTCCTCATTCGGGGCATAAAAATTGTGTCCATAGGACATGGATGCACATGGATGCCTCAGCCAGATAGATGTTGGCAAACAGGAAGTAGATGAGTGACAAATTCATCATGCCAAAGTTTTAGACCAAATATCAAATCATTCCTGCATACACAAGCGGAGAAATCCTTGAAAATTTCTAACCTACGTAAATACGTACGTAATGACGGAGAAGGGTAAACTTAATGCCCCTGTCGCCTAAGGCCAGTGGGGGCACTGTGTGAAAAAACAATGAGAAAAATTTATAAGATATGTGTTAATTGTTTCATGTATTTTTTAAGTTCCGCTGATTTGTGAATGAAAAAAAAATATTCAAGCACACAATAAAATCCAGTTGTCTAGTTTCAACATTGTTCATTAGATAACATAATATTACCTTGTGTCGTAAAAATCCTACATCAGAATATGTGTTCCCATCCCTCCATCATGAGTTAAATTAGTTTGTCTTACTAATACTATCATACTTGCCAATCGACCCCCTTTTGATGGGCATGACCAGCAAAATTAAACCCTCACCCATCAGGAATAATCACCCTCTGAAGGTCATCATCATCTTCCGCCAATGACCCGCCACAACATAAGGGGCACAATTTTCAAGTTTAACAGCAAACAGCGCTTTTAATTTTCCTTTAACAGTTAAGACAAAATAAAATTTTAATTGAAAAGAAAACATAAAATGGCCCAAAAACAGTGAACAACTGATTTATTTCACCGAAAACATTTGACATCCCGCTGAAAATGCCCAAAACACATTCACAGAAAAGGTCTTGTCCTTATCATGTACGACATAAATGGTAAAGAACTTATGCAAAGAATTCTCGTGAAGGTGCGCGATGGATTGGTGCAATATGACCCGCCACCACATACCTGAATGTTGGGCATGACCCACCACAGCAGAATTTGAGGTTGGAAAGTATGATACTATTCAGCATCACAATGACAGATACTGAATGACAAATCATACATTACTATGAATAACAAATCAGACATAACTTTAAAATATTGTTTATTGTAACGCAGAGCGTTACAGATGTCCCCCAGACGAACATTGTTAATGTTTTCCACAGTTTCCGTGGCAACAGCAGCATCTATGAGATTTCTAAGACTAAGCATTAATTTCTACATGTCAGATAACTATCGGTAAAATCTCATCCAATTGAACCACTTTAAATTTTCCTGCCTTTTTCAATTTCCATGGCAATAGCATTAATCTTATATAAAAATTCTGAGGCTAAAAATCATTTCTACACATGTCAGACAACCTTCCTGTAAAATTTCTTCCCGATTGGAGCATTTCAAATTTTCCCGCCTTTCTTCCGTTTCCATGGCAACGGTCACCATTTTGAAAATTTTGAGACCAAAAATCAATTCTATGCATGCTAGGCAACCTTCCTGTAAAATTTCATCCAATTCTGAGCACTTTGAATTTTCCCGCCTTTTTTCCGTTTCCATGGCAACGGCGGCCATTTTGAAAATTTTGAAAGGTTTCTGCACATCTACTCATATAGGCCAACATTCCTGTGAAGTTTCATAAAGTTCGGGCCAATAGTTTCTGAGAAACGTGTCGGACAAGAATTGAGCGGAAGAAAGAAGAAGAAAAAAAACAAAAAATAATAATAATAATAAGAAACGGAGTAAACACAATATGTCTCCCAAACTTCGTTTGGGGGACATAATAACATCATAACAGTGAAAAAAGGAAATAAAAAATCAGACATAACACTGAATAACAAATCTGATATGACAAATCACACATACCTTTGAATAACAAATCCCACATAACATTGAATAACAAATCAAGACATGGCTTTGGATAACAAATCAAAAATAACATTGAATACAAAATCAGACATGACACTGAATAATAAAATATTGACATTGAATAACAAATGAAGACATGGCATTGGATAACAAATCAGAAATAACACTGTCCTGAATAACAAATCAGACATGACACTGAATAATAAATCACACTGATATTGAATAACAAATCACACTGATATTGAATAACAAATCAC
>MJUU01013456.1:44715-74557 GCA_002080025.1 Modiolus philippinarum | reverse complement strand
GTTTCCATGGCAACGGTCGCCATTTTGAAAATTTTGAGACCAAAAATCAATTCTATGCATGCTAGGCAACCTTCCTGTAAAATTTCATCCAATTCTGAGCACTTTGAATTTTCCCGCCTTTTTTCCGTTTCCATGGCAACGGCGGCCATTTTGAAAATTTTGAAAGGTTTCTGCACATCTACTCATATAGGCCAACATTCCTGTGAAGTTTCATAAAGTTCGGGCCAATAGTTTCTGAGAAACGTGTCGGACAAGAATTGAGCGGAAGAAAGAAGAAGAAAAAAAACAAAAAATAATAATAATAATAAGAAACGGAGTAAACACAATATGTCTCCCAAACTTCGTTTGGGGGACATAATAACATCATAACAGTGAAAAAAGGAAATAAAAAATCAGACATAACACTGAATAACAAATCTGATATGACAAATCACACATACCTTTGAATAACAAATCCCACATAACATTGAATAACAAATCAAGACATGGCTTTGGATAACAAATCAAAAATAACATTGAATACAAAATCAGACATGACACTGAATAATAAAATATTGACATTGAATAACAAATGAAGACATGGCATTGGATAACAAATCAGAAATAACACTGTCCTGAATAACAAATCAGACATGACACTGAATAATAAATCACACTGATATTGAATAACAAATCACACTGATATTGAATAACAAATCACACTGATATTGAATAACAAATCACACTGATATTGAATAACAAATCACGCTGACATTGAATAACAAATGAAGACATGGCATTGGATAACTAATCAGATATAACTTTGATTAGGTGATTATTAAAAGATGGTGACGTTATCTGATACTATTTCTATAGAAACTAGAGATTAAATGCTCCCCTTGCCATCATCCAATGTTTTTCCTGGTGTGTTTATATTCAAGTTTTGGATATAATATTATAGGTACTCTGTTTGTGTCTGTAAATATATGATGCCCCCGCAGTTGGATATAAAACATATGCATCTTATTTCAAGGCACTTAATAAATAAAATTCAAGAACATATCTCACACAGCTTATTGATATCACCAATCATGAGTTATCCAAAATCGACCCTTCAAATGAACATATTTCACTAAAATGGCGAAGTCAAACTACTACCCACAATAAACAAATTTAGGCCAAAATCAAAATTTTGAGAAAATACACATAATCAGTCCATGCCTAAACCCTGTGTAAGGTAAAATAAATGTAGCTTTAATATTTTTGGGAGGAGTTAATGGGAATAAAAGGTCAAGAACACACATTTCG
Source organism: Modiolus philippinarum (assembly GCA_002080025.1). NCBI lineage: Eukaryota > Metazoa > Mollusca > Bivalvia > Mytilida > Modiolidae > Modiolus > Modiolus philippinarum. Next base: position 73,270 of record MJUU01013456.1, on the reverse strand, counting down.
ATAAAATGGCCAATTCCACCGACATCCCCATCACAAATTTTGACCAAAATCAAAAATTTAACAATATGTTTATCTTCAATCCATGCCTAATCACTGTGCAAAGTAAAATAAATGTAGCTTTATTATTGTGGAAGGTGTTGTCCAGAAACAGTTCTAGAATACACATTTTGATAAAATGGCCAAGGTCAACTTCCCCTCAAAATCACTAATTTTGGCCAAATTCTAAACCATGACAATATGCACATCTTCAATCCATGAATAATCACAGTGCAAAGTAAAATAAATGCAGCTTCAATATTGTGGGAGGAGTTGTCTAGAATAACAGTTCCAGAATACACATTTCGATGAAATGGTCAAGTTCAACTTCCCCTCATTATCACAATTTTTGACTAAAATCTTCACCATGACAATATGCACATCTGCAACCAATGCCAAATAACTGTGCAAAGTAAAATAAATGTAGCTCAAATATTTTGGGAGGAGTTATCCGGAATAACGGTTCCACAATACACATTTTGATAAAATAGCCAAGTTCAACTACCCATCAAAATCACAATTTTTGGCCAACATCAAAACCTTGACCACATGTACATCTTCAATCCATGTCTAATCACTGTGCAAAGTAAAATAAATGTAACATTAATAGTGTAGGAGGAGTTATCCAGAATAACAGCTTATTAGAGATGAGACAGATGTACGGAATTCTAGACGAATTGACAAGGGTAAAACAATATGCCCCTCAGCTTGTTTTTGTGGGGGCATAAAAAACATTTATGAAAGATGGTTATTAAATATGAAACCACTTCTTATCAAACTGGAGCAAAACTAGCAGTATTGTGACTTATAATAATTCTTTTTTCAGGGGATGAAACAGAAAAATTGGATCAAGTTAAATACTTACCTCCTTGGTTGGTAGTTACAACAGCTGAACGTGCAGATGTGTTGACCCAATTCTTCACTTTAGCTTCTACTTCAAAGCTATATTGCCAGTACTCCTTCAGGCCTGTAACAGTACATTCAGTTTTGCTAAAACCTGTAACAGGAGAAAAATAAATTACTCCATTCCAGTAAAAATAAAAAATAAAAAAGCATGTAAATGTTTTTTGACACGTACAGCTACATATACAATATATGTACATTGTCAGAAAAAATAAAATTTATTTGATAATCTTGAGAAACAGGCAGAAGTGCCAGGTGTATTTCTTGCCTGTTTCCCCGCAAGTACAAATAAACCAGTGGCCCTGTCTTTTCATCATTCATGATCATGAGCCCATTACCAGTCTACCATACAATTAAGAAAAAAAATTCATAGGGACGTATTTGTCTATATAAGAATGGCCATTAGAGGAGAAATGTATATATTGTTATTTCTCTTCTGATTCATCCTCGTTACCTATTCCTTTCACAAGTAGTTATTTTGTGGTATGCACGAGACTTTGGACTTTGAAGATAGATTTAGATATGAACTAATTTTATGGCTTTTACAGGAATTTCATTTGTAGAGTGTCGAGTAATAGCGCACCAAGCATTATATGCTATCACTTTCTACCTTTCTATTGGACCACCGCAAAATCTTGTTGATTGTAATTATTGTTACCTAGTAATGATGTTGCTATTTGAAACAAAACAGCAACATCACAAGCAAGCAAACACAGAAAAGCAGTTCAGAATTAACAAGATGTGTTTTTTGGAAACACTTATGCCCCCAAGTAGAAGAGTTTAGAAGAAACATTTAGCGCACTGAACAATACTTAATGTGTTTCTGAATGACTGTTAATAGATGCAAACACAGAAGTCCCCGAAATGACCCCCTCCAATCATTTTCCAAGTATTATTAGGAAACAATTTTCACCCCCTTTTTTTCTAAACATTTATACTTAACTTATTGTCTCTCTGCCTATCAGTGTTTTCAATTCTTTCATAAATTTGTAGCTATTCAAACAAGAGGCTCTCAAGAGCCTGTATCGCTCACCTGGTCCTTGATTATGATAGACATTTTATGTAAAAGCCCATATACATGTAAAACTATAGTTCCAATATGCCCAATTAGTTAAAGGGGAAAAGACGTCTGTTAGTGTTCCCCATGGTTCCAATGTTAAAATATGTACCCTGCTGGCAGCCATCTTGGATAAAGTGGGAAACTGAGAAAAAAAAAACATTTTTCTTTTCAGGGGTCCACATAAAAATTATTTTGACCATGTTTGATTCCATTGGCACAGTAGTTTCAGAGGAGAAGATCTTTGAATGAGTTTTCCCATAGGGTCCAATGTTAAAACTATTTTCCCTGCTGACGTCCATGTTAAATACAGCGCCGACCTGAAAAACAGCCTTTTTGTAAGGGACCACCAAAGGACTATTGTGGCCAAGTTTGGTGCCAATTGGCTTAACAGTTTCAGAGGAGAGTTTCAGAGGAGAAGATCTTTGAATGTGTTTTCCCATAGGGTCCAAAACTATGTTCCCTGCTGGCGGCCATCTTGGATATAGCGCGGACCTGAAAAACAGCCTTTTTGTAAGGGACCACCAAAGGACTATTGTGGCAAAGTTTGGTGCCAATTGGCTTTGCAGTTTCAGAGAAGAAGATCTTAGAATGTGTTTCCCATAGGGTCCAATGTTAAAACTATGTTCCCCGCTGGCGGCCATCTTGGATATTGCGTGGACCTGAAAAACAGCCTTTTTGTAAGGGACCACCAAAGGACTATTGTGGCCAAGTTTGGTGCCAATTGGCTTTGCAGTTTCAGAGAAGAAGATCTTTGAATGTGTTTTCCCATAGGGTCCAATGTTAAAACTATGTTCCCCGCTGGCGGCCATCTTGGATATTGCGCGGACCTGAAAAACAGCTTTTTTGTAAGGGACCACCAAAGGACTATTGTGGCCAAGTTTGGTGCCAATTGGCTTAATAGTTTCAGAGGAGAAGATCTTTGAATGTGTTTTCCCATAGGGTTCAATGTTAAAACTATGTTCCCCGCTGGTGGCCATATTGGATATTGCGCGGACCTGAAAAACAGCTTTTTTGTAAGGGACCACCAAAGGACTATTGTGGCCAAGTTTGGTGCCAATTGGCTTAATTGTTTCAGAGGAGAAGATCTTTGAATGTGTTTTCCCATAGGGTCCAATGTTAAAACTATGTTTCCCGCTGGCGGCCATCTTGGATATCGCGCGGACCTGAAAAACAACTTTTTGGTAAGGGACCACCCAAAGACTATTGTGGCCAAGTTTGGTTCCAATTGGCCCAGTAATTTCAGAGGAGAAGATCTTTGAATGAAAAGTTTACGCCGGACGGACGGACGACGGACGACGGACGCAAAGTGATAGCAAAAGTTCACCCTGGCATTAGCCAGGTGAGTTAAAAACCAGAACAGAAGAAATGGATTACATGTAATTACATCAGAAAATATTTAATAGATTTAGCAGTGTTTAGTAACATCCCTATTCTTTGATATATACAATGTATATTAATAACGGTCTTTGGTAGGAATCCAGAAACATTTTCTCATCTATAGATGTAGATGAATTCATTGCTTGTATAAATATAAAAAATAATATGTATATAAATTCTGAAATCAGCTGAAAAATCAAATCACCATTAATACACCTTTGAAATAGAAAACCCCTATTACTTAACATTCAAAAGATATTCCTATCATATTTAAATTTTAAATGAAGAAACTTGACAAAATCTTTTTTTCATCACAAATTCTTTAGATAAGGCTTCATTGTTTTATTTATAAAATAGACACATAAAATCTGACACAATGTCATCAAAATATTGCAGACATTCTTCATATCAATTTGACTTTTCTCCCTTTGGACAATTACCATTCAATGTTAAAACTTTTTAAATATGGTCGTAAGTCAAGGTCAAGGTCAAGAGGTCAAATATTCTGGTACCAACTGAAAGGTCTTCCCACAAGGAATGCACATGCAAAATATGAAAGTCCTATCACTAACCATTCAAAAAATAACCTCAATGTTTAAGTTTTTAAGCAGTTGTTCACAGGCCAAGGTCAGGGTCACAAGGTCACATATTCTGGTTCCAATTAAAAGGTCTTGCCACAAGGAATGCACATGCAAAATATGAAAGCCATATCACTTACCATTCAAAAGATATAGCCAATTTTAAAGTTTATTATTTTTTTTTTAACATTCCATCACATGCCAAGGTCAAGGTCACGAGGTCCAAAATTTTGGTATCATTTGAAAGGTCTTACCACAAGGAATACACATGCAAAATATGAAAGCCCTATTTCTTGCCATTCAAAAGATATGTCCAATTTTAAAGTTTTTTGTGGACAAACAGACAGACAGACAGACCAAGAACTATATGCCCCCCGAATCTTCGATTCACGGGCATAAAAATTCATTGCATTTATTTCTGAAAATCATAAGAGAAATAGTTTTAACAAGTCAAAAGAATTGTTAATTGCTGGATATCAACTCCCTTGATGTAATTTCAAGACAAAGGCTAGTTTATTATATTTTGAAATTACATAGCTCTAGTTGATATCTATAGATACACAATTCTTTCTTGTTATGAAAACTATAATCATCATTCAATGGAGGTGTGTGGCATTTCCAGTTTACCACGGTAATTTTTTTTGGGATGGTACAGGTACATACCTCAATGCAAGAGGCAATTACAGATATTTTTACAAGCGGCATACTGTGGAAGTACTTTTATTCTTGGACATCAATTTCCGTAGTTTTTATAAATATCATTATTTAATGGGTACTTAAATCTATGGTTTCAAATTCTATGCATTTAAACTTAAGGGTAAAAATGCATTGGTGTTCCGCAGAACACATGGCTTGATATCATAGTCAACAGAAATTACGTCCTTAGCTAGCTATCAGTAACTGCGAGCATTTGTCCGGACAGTACCTGTATGTATTGTCTTCATGTTTTATGTACTTCATTGTAAGGGTACTCGTCTTGATAAAGTGGGACTTTTTTCTAGTTTGATTTTTACTGTGAGTCTTTTTGTGTATTTATTTATAGCCATTCACCACACATAGGTGGAGGGTTTGGATCCAAGAAAACTAGTTTAACCCCACTGCAATTTTTGCGCCTGTCCCAAGTCAGCAATATGTTGGTCATTGGCTTGTCCTTGTCTTCTTATAAAATTTTAGTTTCTTGATATTTGGGTTATTGGATGTGGTTTGTTTCAATTGATTTATTCACTTTTTTTACCTTTTCGGGGCCATTTAGGGCTTACTATATGGTGTGAGGTTCCTCACTGTGTTGAAGACCATATGGTGACCCCTAGATGTTTTGTTTTTGGTCGTTTTAACCTGGATATGGGATGTTGACTCCTTGACATTTACCCCATTTCCTATCTTTTTCATATGTCACCTGCAATATATATATAAAAGAATCCTGTTTTGTCATATAATGACAAGTCCAAAGATAGTCAGAAAATTTGTAAAATTCAACATTAATCAAAAACTTAATGCATGGTGCATATCTGCAATATACACTGAAACATGCCTGCAAGTTTGGTTGGAAAGTACCAAGCTGTCTAGGAGGATTTGCAGATAATGAAGATATACCCTATGACGTCAATTAGACAACATGACAAAGTCCAAAAATAACTTCAAAATCTGTCAAAAACATAAATAAAGAAAAACTAAATGCATGGTGCAAATCTACAATATATACTGAAGCATTTCTTCAAGTTTCGTTGGAAAGTATCCAGCAGTTTACAAGGAGTTGCATATAATGGAGGTATACCCTATGACTCAAATGAGCTAAAATGACAAAGTCCAAAAATAGCTTCAAAATCTGGAAAAACATAAATAAAGAAAAACTAAATGAATGGCGCACATCTACAATATATACTGAAGCATTCCTGCAAGTTTCGTTGGAAAGAACCCACCCATTTAGGAGGAGATGCGGGTAATGGTAAAAATTTTGGAGCAATACAGACGGATGGATGCAAGACGACGGATAGTGATCCCTATGTGTCGATCCAGCAATAGGTGCAGGTGACACAAAAATGCATTTTGTGGGGAACTTAATTTCTTGGAATTAGCAGAAAACGAAATCCATGAAAATTGGAACCTCATGAACTAGTGCCTTCATAGTTTTCATCCATTGTAATCAATTAAATATATTGATGCATCATATATTTCTATCATGAATATGAATGAAATGGTCTTGTCTACACATTATTCTAACATTTTTGGCCTCTTGTCTGTCAAAATTTAATCATTTAGAACAAGACTAGTAACTACAATCAAAGCATGGAATGCTGTTAAGGCAGGTTCCTGGGTATTCCAGAAGTTCTGTAATTATTACTGTTTTGCTGAAATCTTGACATTTAATTTTTTCAAGAATTAAAATCCGAAATTTTCCTTCCCGGTTTAGGTTGTCTTTTCAGTTTTTATATGGGATATGTTGGCAATTTATTTAAAACTCTATTTATTTACATTTCATTGTCTTGCTCCTCTTTGTTGGTATACGTACATGTAAATATTCCGAAGTACAAGCCCGAGTACAAGTGTAACACTCGGTGGCTTAATTAATGTTGATATTTCCAATTTTGTCACTTCCTCTGTCAAGTCATCTAGTTCTTAAGTTTCATTATTTTTGCATATGATTAAATAACTCAATAATGAAGTCACTGTAAATTTACTATCTACATATGGGCATTTCGACAACTTATGTCTCATCAGTGCAAGCTACTGAGAATGGTAGGTTGTGCTCAGCTACAAATAACAAAACACCGAAGTTACTGTGAATAATGTAAACATAATTTCAGCATTTTGAGTCCGAAGTCGAGCACTACGATTGTGTCCCTCTGTTTCTCTATGGCGAACAACGTCATTTCATCCTCCGTGCACTAAGGCAAAGGTTATGCCACACAACAGAAACACTGCGTGTGCTACCCTTTTCGCGGAGGCGACGCCATTTTGTCGTTAATACACAGCTGATTCGTGTTCTCGCGTAATCTCCTTAGGCGGGATGTGAATGGAACAGCCTTTGTTTACCTCGCAGGGTGTGATTGGAATATTTACTTCCGGTGTAACGGAAAAATATTTCTGAGAGAAAATTTTAATATCGGGAGCTTTCAGAGGCATATCGGTAGACGTGAGACCGGCTGCCGAAACCGGTAGCCTCACGGTGAGACCGGGAGGGTTAACAACTCTGGTTACAACAGCGAAACTAGAAGTTACTATGTATCCATTCATAAAAACTGCGCACCACAGGAAATTTTTATGAATGAACCGAATCGTGAATTTCGAATGTCAGTTTAAGTGCTCTGAGATTGAAAAAGCAAAGTATCTCTTAAAAGATATTAAATAAATACAATAAACACATAAAACGAAGTAGTTGATCATGAAATGGACACTGTATCGCCACATGAATGGATTATTTTTTGTGCCTTTGTATGAATAACTGGTAAGCCGTACGCGTTTTTAACGATAGTCTGGATCATTCTGATTCTTTTCATACAAAGTAGTCTCCTTAATGTAAGAGTCTGGTTGAAACAGACTTTTTTCAAGATGGCTTTACCCGACAGCTAGAAGGCAGAGAACCTGCCTTAAAAACAAAGAAGGCTGGATGACAATAATAACCCCAGAATACCATGGTGTCACATACTATTTGTTCCTAATTTAAATGTTATATAGCAATTGTTGCAAAAAGGAGAAATATTATGTCAATGTTTATAATATTTATTCCAACGGAACTTCGGATAGGTTGAACAAATATGTGTTGACAATGGTATACATTCCACTAAATTGGATTATTTTTTTTTTTGGGGTACCCAGCTGTATGACTCAAAGGGCTTAATTATGTATCTTTATCACACTGTTGCACCAAATCCTAATTTGTACATTAGATGCTAAGAGGCCATTGTCATGTTATCTTGACTGCACAGGGGACAGTGATATTCCTCGACACATTGATAATGCCTTAGCTGCAATGTTAGCTTAATATTGTGTAGTTCTTCATACCATTCCTACTACAGTTAGCTGAAAAATTTTTTAAGAGAAACTAGAGGCTCAGAGACTGAGCCTGTATCGCTCACCTGACAAAATGCTTCTATGCCATGCACGACCAAAAATGATGTTCTTTACCAATATCGTCGAATGTTTAGCTATGATCCAATTGAAATGCAAAGGACCTTCTATACATTTAGTTAAATTTGCTTGAATATTTTCAGAATAGATGATGAAAAGGATGGTTTTCTAATACAGGGTTCGAATGTTTAACTATCTTCTGCACTGGCAGCCATGTTTTTTGTCGGATTGAAATACCTTCCGTACATCATTCCTGTAAAATTTGGTTGAAATTGCTTCACTGGTTTTAGAGGAGAAATTGAAAATGTGATTTTCCCATAGGGTCCAATGTTAAACTATGTTCCGTGCTGACGGCCATATTTTTTATCGGATCAGAGCAAAATGAGCAATCTTTGTTAAAGACCTTCCATACGTCATTCCAGTAAAGTTTTGTTGAATTTGCTTCAGTGGTTTCAGAGGAGAAAATGAAAGTGTGATTTTCCCCGAAGGGTCCAATGTTTAGCTATGTTCCGTGCTGGCAGCCATGTTTTTTATTGGATCAGAATGAAATGAGTAATTTTTGTTAAGGAACTTCCGTACATCATTCCTGTAAAGTTTGTTTGAATTTGCTTTAGGGGTTTCAGAGGAGAAGATGAAAATGTGATTTTTCCCATAGGGTCCAATGTTAAACCTAAGTTCTGCGCTGGCAGCCATGTTTTTTATCGTATTGGAATGAAATGAGCAATCTTTGTAAAGGACCTTCCATATATCATTCCTGTAGAGTTTGGTTGAATTTGCTTCATTGGTTTCAGAGGAGAAGATGAAAATGTGATTTTTCCCATAGGGTCCAATGTGAATAATGTTCTGTGCTGGCCGCCATGTTTTTTATCGGATCCAAACAAAATGAGCAATCTTTTACCTTTAGTACATCATTCCAGTAAAGTTTGGTTGTATTTGCCTCAGCGGTTTCAGAGGAGAAGATGAAAATGTGATTTTCCCATAGGGTCCAATGTTAAACTATGTTCCATTGTGGCAGCCATGTTTTTTATAGGATCCAAATCATTCCTGTAAAGTTTGGTTGAATTTGCTTCATTGGTTTCAGAGGAGAAGATGAAAATGTGATTTTTCCCATAGGGTCCAATGTTAAACCTAAGTTCTGCGCTGGCGGCCATGCTTTTTATCGGATCGGAATGAAATGAGCAATCTTGTAAAGGACCTTCAATACATCATTCCTGTAAAGTTTGGTTGAATTTGCTTCCGTGGTTTCAGAAAAGAAGATCAAAATGTGAAAAGTTAACGGACAGACGGCAGACGACGGACGGAGTGATGGCAATAGCTCACACTGACCCTTTGGGTAAGGTAAGCTAAACAAGAGGCTCTAATGAGCCTGTATCGCTCACCTGGACCATGGCTGCCATAGATAACAGGCATTTCCAATAGGAAAAAGGAAAAATAACATTTAGGAGAATACTTTTTTTTTTCTAAAATTACAGTATTCTTGTTTGGTTTCCATGCCAACCGAAAGATCCACCATCCATTACAACCCATAACAGAACACCATTCAAAAAAAAAATTCGGCAGGGGTTCCCCTTATAATTAAAGTAATACATAGTGCTGAAATTAAAACATGCAGACCACTTTTCAAATAAAAATTCAAAAATTTGGGCAGAGGTTCCCCTTAAAATCAATAGGGCCAATGTAACTAGAGGCTCACATGAGCCTGAATCGCTCACCTGGTCACTGGTTTTATTCATTGTCACCTATAGACCACCCATTCATACTACATGTATAAATCAGTTCAGCAGATGTTACATTTTCATTCTTGGATGAGGTACAAACTAAAAATCACAAACTTTGGAAGGGATCACCCAAAGACAATTGTAACCAAGTTTGGTTCCAATTGGCTCAGTAGGTTCAGAGGAGAAGACATTTGAATGCATTTCCCATAGAGTCCCTATGTTAAACTATGTTCCACGCTGGTGGCCATCTTGGATGAGGTAAGAACGTAAAAATCACAAACTTTGAAGGAAAACATCTAAAGACTATTGTAACGAAACTTGGTTCCAATTGGCTCAGTGGGTTCAGAGGAGAAGGTATTTGAATGCATTTCCCATAGGGTCCCTATGTTAAACTGTGCTCCACGCTGGCAGCCATCTTGGATGAGGTACAAACGCAAAAATCACAAACTTTAAAGGGGACCACCCAAGGACTATTGTGACAAAATTTGGTCCCCATTGGCTCAGTGGTTTCAGAGGAGAAGATCTTTGAATGCATTTCCCATAGGGTCCTATGTTAAACTATCTTCCCGGCTGGTGGCCATCTTGGATGAGATGAAAACCTGCTGGACATATGTAGAAATTGTAGTTCTGGAAAACCTCAACACTTTTGCAATTCACATTTAACCTTTATCTCAAACAGTTTTTGAAATAAAAGTAAAAACGTTCAAAAATTGTGAAAATTCAAAGAAAAAGTGGCAATAACTCCTATGTGGGTTGTCAGATTTTCTTCAAAATTGCAGGACATGTAGATCATACTATGCTGACCATTTTTGTTATACAAACTTCACATCTATCTTCTATCAATTTCAATAAGATCTTTGAATAAAAGTTAACGGACGGACGGACGGACAACGGACGCCGAGTGATGGCAAAAGCTCACATGGCCTTTGGCCAGGTGAGCTAAAAACATGTTCCAGATGGGGGCCATCTTGGATGAGGTATGGACCTACCAGATACATTTTTTTGGGTGGGACCACCTAAGGACCACTGTGGCTTAGATTGGTTATAATTGGACTGGTAGTTTCTGAGAAGAAGATCTTTGAATGTCTTTTCCATAGGGTACAATGTTAAAACTATGTTCTCAGCTGGCGGCCATCTTGGATTAGGTAAGGACCTGTTGGATACCTTTTTTTGAAGGGACCATCTAAGGACTATTGTGACTAAGTTTGGTTATAATTGGACTGGTAGTTTCTGAGAAGAAGATCTTTGAATGTCTTTTCCATAGGGTCCAATGTTAAAACTATGTTCCCCGCTGGCAGCCATCTTGGATTAGATACGGACCTGTTGAATACCTTTTTTGGAAGGGACCATCTAAGGACCATTGTGACTATGTTTGCTTATAATTGGACTGATATTTTCTGAGAAGAAGATCTTTGAATGTCTTTTCCATAGGGTCCAATGTTAAAACTATGTTCCCAGCTGGCGGCCATCTTGGATTAGGTACAGACCTGTCGGATAACTTTTTTGGAAGGGACCATCTAAGGACCATTGTGACTAAGTTTGGTTATAATTGGACTGGTAGTTTCTAAGAAGATCTTTGAATGTCTTTTCCATAGGGTCTAATGTTAAAACTATGTTCCCCACTGGCGGCCATCTTGGATTAGGTTTGGACCTGCCAGATACCTTTTTTGGAAGGGACCATCTAAGGACCATTGTGACTAAGTTTGGTTATAATTGGACTGGTAGTTTTTGAGAAGAAGATCTTTGAATGTGTTTACCCATACGGTCAAATGTTAAAACTATGTTCCCCGTTGGCGGCCATCTTGGATGAGGTACGGACCTGCCAGATACTTTTTTTAAAGGGAACCACCCAATGACTATTGTGACCAAATTTGGTTCCGAGTGGCCCAGTGGTTTCAGAGGAGAAGATCTTTGAATGAAAAGTTTACGCCGGACAGACGGACGCCGGACACAAAGTGATGGCAAAAGCTCACCCTGGCATAGCCAGGTGAGCTAAAAATGGAAGAATGTGTCCATGGGACACGGGATGCCCCCGCCTCCTTGAAATCGAAACCCCAAATCATTAAAGGCATATCTGAGAAACAATCTTATTTGTAATAATAATCTATTTTTAGCAACTTTGACCTTGACTTTGGGTGTACCAACCCAAAAATAATTAGGGATCTGTCTTTGGTAATGAGCATGCATGTGACCAAATTTAGCTTTGATCCAATGCAAAATACTCAAGTTATCATCCAGAAACCAAAATTTTAGTCTATTTTAGCAACTGTGACCTTGACCTGGGGTACCAACCCAGAAATTGATAGGGTTCTGTCTTGGGTGATAACCAAGCATGTGACCAAGTTTGGTTTGATCTGATGCATGATACACAAGTTATAATCCGGAAACCAAAATTTCATTGAAATTTTAGTCTATTTTAAGCAACTGTGACCTTGACCTTTGGGGTACCAACCGGGAAATCAATAGAGATCTGTCTTGGATGATAAGTAAGCATGTGACCAAGTTTGGTTTTGATCTGATGCAGGATACTCAAGTTATCATCTAGAAACCAAAATTTTATTGAAATTTTAGTCTATTTTTAGCAACTGTGACCTTGACCTTTTGGTACCAACCCGAAATCAATAGTGTTCTGTCTTGAGTGATAAGTAAGCATGTGACCAAGTTTAGTTTTGATCCGATGCAGAATACTCATTCAAGTTATCATACGGAAACCAAAACTTTATTGAATTTTAGTCTATTTTTAGCACCTGTGACCTTGGCCTTGGGCTTGTAAACCCAGATTTTATCGAAATTTTAGTCTATTTTTAGCAACTGTGACTTTGACCTTGGGGGTACCACCCTGGAAATGAATAGGGTTCTGTCTTGGGTGATAAATAAGCATGTGACTAAGCTTGGTTTTGATCTGATGCAGGATACTAAGTTATCATCCGGAAACCAAAAAGATGGACGTACGGACGGACGTACAGACAGACGGATGGATGTACGGATCAGCATAAACCTTAATGCCCCCTACCGCATAAAAATGTTGCTGGACTGACAGACAAAGCAACAAACTATCATCAAAGTTAATTGCAATTTAAAATCAAAACAAAAGAATACCATGTTTCCAAATGAAGAATTTTTTTTCACATAAAAATTGTTTTTTTTCTTGCTTCTATTGATAGCAATGTGATAAACATTTTGGATTTAGTGTACCACATTGGCAATAACCCCATATCTCTCTTTTTTTCAACAACAAACCTGACGCCTGGCATCCACCATTTGATGATTTGCTATTTAGGATTTCATCATACACATTTACAGAATAATTAGTTGGTCCAGTTCTTTCTGATGATATATTCCATTTTACTATCACTGATGTTGAACTCTCTACCTTAGGTGCCAAAATCATTGGCTTATGTGGCGCTGAAATTATCTGATTATTATGAGTATATTCTAATTGAAATCATTAGTAATACAGTGGATTCCTGTTAATTGCATACCTTATTTGTCAGGAAAAAATATGCAATTAACAGGAATATTCTATTAAGAGGAGTTTTCAATCTTGCTGTTAAAACATGTCAATTAACTTGAAAAATGTCAAATGATGAGTTAATCATTAAACAAACACAGATATTGCAGTCTGTTTTTACAAAATTATTAATTGATTTGACATTTCATAATTAGATATCTCATTTTAATTAGTTTTTCAGAATAATTTGCTAAAAAATATATACTTTTAATGTTAAATTTCACAAAACATGTCTTGATTTGAAAATGAAATTATTCAATTAACAGGAATTTTTTAACTATTCAATATGCAATTAAAAGGAATAAATAATATAGAAGCATATAGCAAATGGTTTTGTGCAGCAGAATTTTAAGCAATTAAGAGAAATATTCTATTAAGAGGTATGCAATTAAATGGAGTTGACTGTATATTTTATTAATACAAACAAGCTTAATAGTAAATATAAATACTAATATAATGTACAGTAGAACTTTGATGGCTGGAACTGCAATAACTCGAACACCATGGATGCCTCGAACACCTTTTGTGGTCCCTCTGTTCAAGTTTAAACATAGTTCGACGTCGATATCTCGAACACCCCATTGGCTCGAACTGTTTTCAATGGCCCCTTGGGTGTTCCAGCCATCCAAGTTCGACTGTAATATATAGTCACATCTTTCATTTCAACAAGAGACTCTTTTAAGTTTGTATCTTCCATTAATACAAAAGGATATACAGTTTTTTGTGAAATTTTGTCTCCCACTGGTTGCAAACTTTGATATTGCCTTAATCATGTGTTAACATGATAATTAACATAACTTTTTCAAGGGGACTGACCAAGGACTATTATGGAAGATAATGTGTTGCTAAGGTGAGCTGCAAAGGTAGAATATATAATTCAGAATGCCAACAGTGATGAAAATCACTGTTGGCATTAGGAATCATATATTCTACCTTTGCAGCTCACCTTACCCACTCATTATCATTCATATTATATAGAGCTGCATGCAACACTATTATCTATATACTTTTATGGAAAAGTTTGATTTCCATTAGTCCTTTGGTTTCAGAGATATTTAAACAATTTTTCCAGAGAGTCCTATGTTTATCTGTGTTCCTATCTAGCTGCTATCATGATGAGGTACAAACAAAAAAATCACAAACTTTAAATGGATCATCAAAAGACAACTACGTACAACTTCGATGGCTCAAAATGCAATAACTTGAACACAATGGATGCCTCAAACCATTTTTGTTGTCCCATTGTTCAAGTTTAAACATAGTTCGACTTTGATATCTCGAACACCCCCTTGGTTTTAACTGTTTTCAACGGTTTGCTTGGGTGTTCAAAGCCATCAAAGTTCGGCTGTATTATCAAATTTTGGTAAAAATTGTTCCACAGGTGTTTCAGAGGAGTTCTTTGAAAGTTTTTCCAATATGGTTAAAATAAATATTTACTCCCTCCCTGAGTCCATCTTGAATAAAGTATGATCATAAAATCTTGAAATTGCTACAAAACAGCAAGACATACATGTATTTCAAAAGGGGGCTATTAAAGGATTATTATCATTTAGCTTTAGTGCTCAATTTCTTTTAATTCTATTTTTACCTTTCAAGAAGGATTTACTTCTCATTTTAAAACAGCCATTTACCTGTTCTTTTTTCAGCAAACAACAGCCATATTGTTTTGTAATCATACTGGCTGAACATATAAGTTTGAAACTAATATATACCATGGTAAATGTCAATGCCAAATTTGACCAGCATAATGGAACAGTCACACAAACAATCTCCGAAACAGAAGTGCATATCTCTTTTCCCGTAAATTGTGGTTAACAGTGTTAGACGACCCATGTGAGACCGATGCACATGACCTCGTCTCCCATGGGTGAATAACCAACCATAAGTGTTCATTTTTGTGATACAATAATTGTAACCATGACTAAAGGTCATAAAACATCAGTTGTCATATTGTAAGGTACACTCAAATTGTGACTACGTTACTCTCACAGTATAGGCTCCCAGATGTTTCTTGTCATATTTTACGGAAGAAATAGCTACTTAAAATTCGATCAAAATCAAAGATCGGACTACTTTCACTCATGTAAGAAATTCTTTGTCTTATTCTCTCATTTCGCTACTCTCCACTCAAGAAAATACAGAATTTCTTACATTCATGAAAGATACTCCGATCTTTGACCTGCTCTCATGTAAGAAGCTAATTATTCTTCTGTCAGATATCACCTCTGCCACTAGGTAAGGAGAGCTATCCCTCAAAATGGCCAATTTATATGATGTCGGTGTGAAATACATCAGAATGAATACGACGTCACAGTGAAAAGTATGTGGTAAATCAATATGGCAGAGGTGATAACTGACAGAGGAAGAGTAATAGGATCTTGCATAAGAAGATCAAATTAAAGATTATGATATCTTTCATAAGTGTAAGAAATTTTGTCTTTTCTCAAATCCAGTGTTGTGAAACGAGAGGATAAGGTGTAGAATTTAATACACGAGTGAAATATATCCCAATCTTTAATTTTGATCTAATGGAAGCTCCTGTTTCTTCCATAAAATACATTAAGAAACATCTGGAAACCTATACTGTGAGAGTAATGTTGTTGCCATTTGAGAGTACCTTACATTGTGACGTCAGGTGTTTTATAATGTTAAGTCATGGTTACTATTGTTGTATCACAAAAATGAACTTATGGTTGGTCATTTACCCATGGGAGACAAGGTCTAATCATGGATCTCACATGGGTATCCTCCCACTGTAAATCACCATTTATGGAAGAACTATGCATCTCTGCTTCGATGTGTTTACATTTTATTAGATCTGGTATTTAGATATTTTGGAAGCATCAATTCTCGTATGACTGGTGTACATTTACTCCATACTTTTTTGCAAGGTTCAGTACATACCTGCAAGGCCAGTCGTGACAGAAATAGTTGTGTTTGCTCCGTATCCAACTTCTGTGAAGGCCCAAACTTGAACGGTATAATCAACAGACGGTTTTAAATCATCTATAAACTGACTCATTGTCTTCTGATATTTTTCAACTTGTAATCTGCCAAAAACCATACAACTTCCATTTATCTGAAGAAAAAAGGATCAATTGGTCTTTACTTCTATAGACAATTTCATAAGATGTACTCCAATAGTGGTTGTGAACTTTGTTGATGCTATAGCTATCAGTAAAATTGGTCAGGACCTCATTATTGACCTTCATGTCATACCTGGTTGCAATTTTTTCATCGATGTTCAAGAAGACATTTTTCAGCAATATTATAGAAAACACTTTTATGTGTTGTTTTACAGGATAATCTTTTATTCAGTGGTTTTCCAGCAGACAATTTTGGTGTGGGTTTCCTATAGGGTTCTATGTTCAGGAAAGTTAGCTGCTTGCAACCAGCTTGGATAACAAGATCTCCATCAAAGTAACAAAAATTGGTCAGCCCTTTATTAGAATAAAGGGCTACGCCGAGCGCAGAATGATACGACCGCAGCATGTCGTCCACTGAAATTTGAAAAAGTGTAATTTAAAGTGAGTATGGACATAGGAAAGAGCTTGACACAATAATAAGATGGACGCAATAAGGAGATTGACCAAGTAATTAGCTGGACACAAACTAGGGAAAATAAAAATTAGCCCTTATGACTCCTTATGATTCCTCTTTGACCCTCTATAGCTCAGAAACGGTAAGAGCTACGCCCAATCCATTGACATAATGCTGAAAGCTTATATCAAGAGGAATCAAACGAAAAAAATCCCATCGAAATCAGACGAAAAATAAATTTTTTAGGTTATCTGTAAATTTACGATTTTGGCCCCCTTCGGCCCCTCATAGCTCGGAAACGGTAAGAGATACGTCAAATCCGCTGACATATAACTGAAAGCTTACATAAAGAGGAATCAAAGAATAAAATCCCATAGAAATTCAATGAAAAATAAAAATTTTAGGTTATCTGTAACTTTACAATTTTGGCCCCTTTCAGCCCCTCATAGCTCCGAAACGGTAACAGCTACGCCAAATCTGTTGACATACTACTGAAAGCTTACATCAAGAGGAATCCAAAGAAAAAAATCCCATCGACATCCGACGAAAAATAAAAGGTTTAGGTTATCTGTAAATTTACAATTTTGGCCCCTTCAGCCCCTCATAGCTCGGAAGCGGTAAGAGCTACGTCAAATCCGTTGACATAGTACTGAAAGCTTACATCAAGAGGAATCCAAAGAAAAAAATCCCATCGAAATCCAATGAAAAATAAAATTTTTTGGTTATCTGTAAATTTACGATTTTGACCCCCTTCGGCCCCTCATAGCTGGGTAAGGAAACAAGTTACCAAAAATCTAATAGTAGAGTGCTATGATAATTTTTCATTAGGAATCCTTTGGAAAAAATTGCATCAAAATCGGACTAAAAATAAAAAAAATGAAATTTTTGAAATTCGCCCCATTTGGGCCCCAGCTATCTCGTGAACGGTACATGCCACGTGAAATCCGTTGCATACTACAGATTGGAAATTTTCTAAGGAGTTTACTGAAAGAAACCCCATCAAAATCCAATAAATAATAAAGATTCTACAGTCAAATATGTGAAAACAACCAATTTAACCCCTTTTGGCCCCTTTTTCTAAAATCGGGCGGGGCCAGGAACATAAAATTATAGCCGGGGCTAAAGCATGTGCCAAGAAACATCATACTAAAATTTGAAAATGATCTGTTCACTGGAACCAAAGTTATGCTGTCCACAGACACAAAAATACCCAATTTTACCCCTTTTTCTGAAACGGGTGGGGCCATAAACCCGAAATTAAAACCCGGGATAGCCATTATGCCAAGAAACCACATACTGAAATTTGAAGATGATCCGTCCACTAGAAACAAAGTTATGCTGGCTACAGACGCCGACGACTGCGCCATAACATAATACGACCGCAAAATGTTTGCGGTCGTATAAAAATTAATGCCATGAATGAATTCAATTCGTTCAGTGGTTCTACGAGGGACATTTTTTGTGTTTATTCTTTTGGTTTAATGTTGAAATAAATAAGATACCAAATGGCAGCCAAGTCGAGTTGTTCTCAACACAAATTCAGTTTTTATCTACATTCCTTAAAGTGCTCTCTACATCCATTCAATTGTTCTCTACATTCATTCAGTTGTTCTCTATATTCCTTAAAGGGAAAATTCACTAAATTTTGAATAAGACCTTAATTTACTCTAAGTAACATTGTGAACATGTTCACCAAGTTTTAAGTAAAAATTCTCACGGGTATAGGAGAAAAACGATATTTATTATTCATTTCTACTAGAAATTTTAGCCGAGTGACTTCACTTGGCTAGATCTCGGTCATTTTAAAAAACAATCATACCACTGTTTTTATCGTTATTAAAAGCGTTCGAGTGAGATCATGAAATAACTGATTACTGTAGAAAAACAAGGACAAGCGTGTTACCCTTTGTCTAAATCTTATTGTTTCTTTCAACATAACTTCTTCGTAGAATAACTAAATTCAAAATTTACTGTGAAATAAAATTGGCTGTTGATGTTTTAAATCGATGCAAAAAGATTCCAGAAAAGCAGTTCAAAATAACCAAAAAAAATATCATTTTCTATTACTATCCTCAAAACAATCTAGGAAGTAATAAATATGTGCACACACACGTGCGCATGCTCCTGTGTTCCAGTGTAGAAAAATTAATACCTAGTTGATGTAATCATCAGAGGTTAATTAACAACCAAATATACATGATCATGTCCCTTGTCAAATTTTACCTGTGTCATGCCCTAAAGGTAAATGTGGTGTGTGTTGCACTAATTACAGGTAGAAAAGGCACACGCCTATTTTTGAAAAAAAATCGCTTATAACACGATACAAAAATCTAATTTAAATTACTTCACTGATATTAAATAAATGATGGATACTGGATAATATTTAAAAGACAGATGCAGTTCATTATACGTTTCTGCAAGGGTCACATACTGTAAAAAGTGTCGTTCACCGGCACAAAAGTGGAGGATCTGGAGAGATTATAACCAGTGTTAGAATTGTTTTTATTTCGTGCAGAAGGTTGACAAAATATGACAAATTAGCCTAGACCCTGTTTTCTGGACTCCTTTTCAGTATAGCTGAGTCCGCCTGTGCTCAAACTTCGGTTTAGTTCTGTCTGTGACAAATATGATCAATATATTAGTCCCAGCTTCTGTATAAAAAATTACGCTAAGAGGTTGATTCTCGTAATGTCTTTGTAATGTCTTCAACATTTTACAATACAAGTGATACTTTAAAATGCTTATGTGTCATGGCTTCAAGTTGTCTGAAAAAAATAATATACTTATAATGCCGAAATCGTTTATACAGACAGTTGTGGTATACTGTAAACCACAGAGATTAGCCTGTGTTCAGTATACGTAAGTCAGTATTTGTACGTTAATATGAAATTTTATGACACTTTTTAATGCAATTCATAGTCTTATTTCAATGCATGGGTTTTATGTGATTTGAGTACAATACCAAGACCCTGAGCATGCAGAGTTGATGAAATTAACTTTTATAATATGATCGAGTTTATGCACTTTTTGACTGTTTTATTACTGAAATGAGGGGGAGCCGGCCCTTTTTTGGGATGTCGGGATTAGATGTTTAAAAGCTCCGGATTTCCGGAGTTTTACGATTTAAGCCCGGGATTTCAGGAAATAAATTCACCGGGAATCAGGATTTTGGGATTCCGGGATGAGACCCCCTCCACCCCCTGAAATGGACTCCATCTATGATTTTATACATCTGTGGGTACCAACGATACCCTAAAACTTTACAGTTATATAGAAGGTAATATACTGCGCATGAAATTCTATAAATAAAATGCCCCTACATCAGATTTGACCTCCACATTGTTTTTTTTTAAATAATTTGCACCAAAGACATATATAAATGTCTCTGTTTGCACCAATTTCACTTTCTGCACAAACGAACAGTCTCCTGCGCAACAATATAGCATGACATAAAAATGTAGATCCAATGTAAATACAACTGCAATTGGTTTCAAGAAAAAAATGTTAGAAGTTTCTACCTGAGTTGTATAATTATAGATACGTAAATAACAAGTCTAAGGTATGAGTCTCATACCGATTCAATGCATAAGGTGCTTGCGTACGGAGTTGATTGTATACACAGCAGCAGGGACTATAAATTATATACATTTGTATTCCCTGACAGCAGGTGGTATCAACAGGATCGTCATCTTTCAAGGTAAGATCAAGTGATTTATACAGGTAGAAGTGGTCGGATGGGTCTGACACCTGTCATCTCAATAAACAGTTAATACACAATATGGTGTGTACACGCCTGCATAGCTATGAATACTTCTTGTATATGAATCCTAATTTCTACAATGTTTTCTGTTGATTTGTGAACACGGGAACTTCGTAAAAGTTCTGGATATATTATCATTTAATGATATATTTAAAATAAATAGCTGCAAAATTTCAGGTCTTTATTGAATAAATTACAAATCGTTGAATTTTGTGAAAGAAATTACTCTGTATTTGGACAGATCAGAGTTATGTACCTGCTGTTTTTTCACGGGCTTATCGAGTTTTGGTATTTTGTGGTCTTTAGGTATCACATGACTTTTTAAGTTGACAAGACGACAATATGGCGGTTGATGCACCGGGATCTGCTCACAATTAATTCAGTCTTGTGCAGTTATCCAAGTCAATTGAACAGTATTACATATATTTATGTGCTAACTAAGATATGAGGAATAAAATATTGATTTTTTATTTTTTGCGAATTTTCCCCTTAAAGTGCTCTCTACAATCATTCAGTTGTTCTTTACATTCATTCAGTTTTCTCTCCATTCATTCAGCAGGCTTTCCGAAAGTTGAAAAATTCTGCCGGTCATTTGGTCCGACGAGCAAGAAAAATTGCCGGACCGAAAGTGAACTTGCCGGACCATTATGACGAAAATCCGGAAAAAAATCGTGTTTTCTCCATTCCGGTTCCGATGTACAAAATCGGAAGTCAGCCATTTGCAATTTCGTAGTCAAAATTGGATAAACCTTGTATTCTAAAGCAAAAATTTAATAAAGAAAGCAAGCAATGTTATAGTTTAAAGACCGGTTGAAACATTTTCTATTGACATGCAGATAAACAGAGGCAACAACCAATGGACAGATGAAATCTCTTGCCGGTCCTCTGGACCGACACGGATATTAATTCGCCGGTCCAGACTCAAAAATGCCGGTCAGGACCGACGGACCGGCACATTTCGGAAAGCCTGCATTCAGTTGTTTTCTCCATTCATCCAGTTGTTCTCCATTCATTCAGTTGTTCTCCATCCATTCAGTTGTTCTCCATTCATTCAGTTGTTCTAAAACTTTCATTCAGTTATTCTCTACTTTCAATCAGTTGTTCTCTACATCCATTCAGTTGTTCTCTACATTCATTCAGTTGTTCTCAAAATTCATTCAATTGTTCTCTGTATTCAATCGGTTGTTCTCTTTATCCATACAGTTGTTCAGTTGTTCTGTACTTTCATCAAGTTGTTCTCTAGAAGACAATTTTTGCACAAAGTTACCATAGGGTTCTGTTTAAACCGAGTTCCTCATTGGTAGCAACTTAGAGGACAGATCCGTACAACAGTAAGAAACTACGTCAACTTCTTTAGGATATTCATGTTATTGTTGTTTTCTATCCATTCTCTGGATCAAAGTTTGATAACAAAATTGAAAACACCTGATCAGCACCTCATAAGGGCTTTTCCATTAAAATACATGTACCAGGGTCGGAAGGCAATTTTCTACTACCCCCACAACCAAGGGTAATGGACAAATATGAGTATAGCAAGAAGATACAAAATCGACAAGAACCCAAAAGAATTTTCATTTCCTGCCTTCCGACCCTGGTACATTTTTTTTAATGGAATAGCCCTAACAGCATTCATGTTATGTTTGGTGTAAGTCCATTTAAAGGATTTACAAGAAATTGTGCTTACAATGACAGGTTCAAATGCTCTTGATTTCTATGGAAAAGTTTGTAAACTAACTGTAAAGGTCTTATGAATTTATCCCTGAACTAGAGAATGTGTCTGTGAGACACGGATGCCCTGCCAAAAAATTAATCGCAAAGGATAACCTCATATTAAAATGTAGGTCAAAGCCACTTAATTGTCATTAATTTGGGCAGTACTCATCAAGGCAATTAATTGGTTGAAATATCATTGTCCTATAATGTGTAGTTGTTGAGAAATGGACTTGAAAGCAAACCTTTATCAAATTCACTGAAGCGTAAAATCTAGGTCAAAGCCACATTATTGTCAATGATTTATGTAGTACTCTTCAAGGCAATTATTTTGATGAAATATCATTGCCCTATGATGTGAAATTGTCAAGAAATGGACTTAAATGCAAAACTTTACCAAAGTCACTGAAGCGTAAAATCTAGGTCACAGCCACTTTATTGTCACTGATTTGGGTAATACTCATCAAGGCAATTAATTTTATGAAATATCATTGTCCTATTATGTATAGTTCTTGAGAAATGCACTTTAACACAAAACTTAACCAAAGTCATTGAAGCGTAAAATATAGGTCAAAGATACCTAATTGTCAATGATTTGGGTAGTACTCATCAAGGCAATTACTTTGATCAAATATCACTGTCGTATAATGTGTAGTTGTTGAGAAATGGACTTAAACGCAAAACTTAACCAAAGACACTGATGCGTAAAATGTAGGTCAAAGCCACCTTATAGTCACTGATTTGGGTAGTACTCATCAAAGAAATTGATTTGATGAAATATCATTGTCCTATTATGTATAGTTCTTGAAAAATGCACTTTAACGCAAAACTTAGCCAAAGTCACTGAAGTGTAAAATATAGGTCAAAGCCACCAAATTGTCAATTACTCATCAAGGCAATTGATTTGATGAAATATTATTGTCCTATAATGTATAGTTGTTGAGAAATTGACTTAAACATACAACTGAAACAGAGTCACTCAAGCATGAAATATAGGTCAAAGAGTCAAACTACCTAGTGAACTATGTAGTACTATCAAAGATCTACCTACTGACCTAATATCATTGTTCTACCTCTTACAGTTTCTGAGCAATGGACTTTAACGCAAAACTTAACCGGACGTACAGAAGTACGGACGGAAGGATGGACAAGGATAACACTATATGCCCCTTCCACATTCGTGGGAGGGGCATAAAAATAGTAATGGTGCATTACATGATACCCTGCCATGTTTCACAAAATTTCTAATTTTAAAAGTGGCATAACTCCAGAATTATGTGTACCACTGAACCCAAAATTATACTTGGCCTGTGTTTTGTGGTAAACAATTTACATACCAAGTTTGAAGACAGTATGTTATTTCATTCACAAGTTATCAGTTGAAAACCCTAAAATTCGCAAAATTTCAAAGTTTCAAGGGGCATAACTCCAGAACCCCTTGGACCTCTGAACCCAAAATCGAACTCGACCTGAGTTTTGTAATAAACAACTTGCATACCAAGTTTGAAGACCTTGTGTTATTTCGTTCACAAGTTATCAGTCGAAAACCCTAAAATTCGCAAAATTTCAAAGTGTAAAGGGGCATAACTAGAGAACCCCTTGGACCTCTGAACCCAAAATTGAACTCGACCTGAGTTTTGTAATAAACAAATTGCATACCAAGTTTGAAGAACTTGTGTTATTTCGTTCACAAGTAATCAGTCGAAAACCCTAAAATTCGCAAAATTTCAAAGTGTAAAGGGGCATAACTCTAGAACCCCTTGAACCTCTGAACTGAAAATCAAACTCGACCTGAGATTTTTGGTAAACAACTTGCATACCAAGTTTGAAGACCTTGTGTTATTTCGTTCACAAGTAATCAGTCGAAAACCCTAAAATTCGCAAAATTTCAAAGTGTAAAGGGGCATAACTCCAGAACCCCTTGGACCTCTGAACCCAAAATCGAACTCGACCTGAGTTTTGTAATAAACAAATTGCATACCAAGTTTGAAGACATTGTGTTATATCGTTCACAAGTAATAAGTCGAAAACCCTAAAATTCGCAAAATTTCAAAGTGTAAAGGGGCATAACTCCAGAATCCCTTGGACCTCTGAACCCAAAATCGAACTTAACCTGCGTTTTGTGGTAAACAACTTACAAACCAAGTTTGAAGACATTGTGTTATATCGTTCACAAGTAATAAGTTGGAAACCCTAAAATTTGCAAAATTTCAAAGTTTCAAGGGGCATAACTCTAGAACCCCTTGAACCTCTGAACCCAAAATCAAACTGGACCTGAGATTTTTGGTAAACAACTTGCATAACAAGTTTGACGACCTTGTGTTATTTCGTTCACAAGTTATCAGTCGGAAACCTACGGGGGATGGACGGACAGACAGACAGACGGACAGACACACGACTAAGAGTATCACATAATACCTTGCCACTTTGTGTGGCGGGGTATAAAAACAGACAATACATTTCTTATTGAAATATGATTAGGGCTTTTGTCCAAGATGAAAATGCTGGAAATGACCTCGAAGCTAACAACCATTCAACATTTTTGAGATGGTCCCTTTGTACTCCTCAACATTCCTCTTAAATCTATTAAACTTACTTTAAAATCAGAGATTTCTAATATATATTCTCTACATTTTCTATCCATATCCACAATAATCTGAACTATGTAGCCAATGATGTCTCCTCTTGGGGTTTGTGGTCTCATCCATGTAATATTAGCAGTGTCTCTTGTACTTGTAAAATCTAAATTTGATACCATTCCTGGAACTATAAAACATATTTCATCAGAAAAAAAATCTGTTAAAAATATAGGTACAACTTTAGACTAAAAGAAAATAAATTGTGGAGAACAAATCACCCGACCATCTAAATTAGGGCTGCAAATGTTCTCTGCTCATTAGCATTTTCCTCAAAAGCAATCTCTCTTTGAGGAATGTTCTTTGCACTTTTGAACTAAATGTTTCAGATAAGGATGCATGCACTAAACTGAATTATCTGTGCTATAAGCTAACTTATGCATAATTTACAAGAGTGGACCCTAAAAGATGTCTCGCCCATCCCTCCTTGGTCACTAAAACTGATAAGAAAAATCAAACTAGCCTAATCAGAAAAACAAAACTTGCTCACTATTGAACATGAAATTGAGGTCACAGACATCAGTCATATGGTCAACTGTCATACACTTATCAAGACCAAGCTATATAGGAAATGTCATTGACATTTCACCTGTAGTTACTAAGAAACAGACTTGAGCAAAAAGCTGGCACTGGAAAATTGTATTTTTTACTAGCAGATTGACTTACTAGTCTTGTGCTTAGGCTGGTGGCTAACAGCAAAAACACATAAATGTGATACATGTGACTGATGTGACTCTGATTGTGTAATGGTAACTTCATGATGAAGAACAACATTAAAGCGTTGTTCCATTGCTTTGTTTTACTATGTATTTATGGAGACTTTGTCTCATGTACATTTACACCATATCCCTTCATTGCTTATGATATTAATAAAATCTATGTTTCTTTGAAACATGGTTTTTGCCTTTTTATGACAGAAATTATGTCTTTTGCTTGTCCGAAAGTTGGAAAGGCTGTAAATAGGCAGAATTTCAAAATTTTGCTAGCCCAAAGGACTACCAGTATACAGTTCTTTTATGTTTTTGAAAATTAATATTGAAAATGACAGTTTCCACTGAAATGTATTAAAATAAACTGATACATGCATTGCCTGAATCTACAGCAGCTGCCATTAAAACAAAATCTAAGTCTTCAAATGTGTTTACAAATTGCATGAAAAAAACTGATGTGATCATTCATACTCAAGTGAAGGACCAGTGCCTCCATCTGGTGAATATTAGTACTTATTATCAAGACACATCTGCATGTTAAATACTAAGTTGCTAGGACTACTGGTATAGGCTGTTCTAACTACTTTCGAAAAGCTTCATGTGATTGTACATGCATGAAAAAAGGGGAAGGGCCAGTGTCTTGGTGTAGAATCGGTATGTATTACTCAAGACACAACTGAATGTCAAAAATTACAAGAAGCTAGGACTACTAATATGGGATGTACTAATTGCTTTCAAAAAACTTAATGTGAGCATTCATGCATGACTAAGGGACCAGGGCCACCATCTTGACATAGAATCAGTATGTACTCCTCAAGACACAACTGCATGTCAAATATCAAGTGGCTAGGACTATTGGTACTAGCTGTACAAACTGCTTGCTAAAAACTTTACCTGATTGTTTATGCATGACTCAGGGGAAAGGGCCGTAACTAAGTAGGGATTTGAGTTTACCCATGAGTTTGCTACTGCACATCAAATACTATGGATTACAATTAGCATAAGCTTGTTATTTTCATTGCTTTATAATTGTTGACATGCGGCCTCTGCTGCCACTGGAAATGCTACCTACCCCTGGGTCTTGCATACACAGCTTTCCATCGCAGACAAAACAAAAAAGTATGGTTGCTAGGCATTATTCTAACCAGAGGCTCACATGTGAGCCTGTATTGCTCACCTGGCGGCTATTGATCAAATAAGATTTTCCAACATGGCCGAATCAGTGATCTCAAGTGACAGTCCATTGGTAGTAAAATCATTACTATAATGTTAAAATGCCTAGTTAATATCAATTATGAATGTTTTTTAGAATAAACAAGTAACATCATTTTCCAAAATGGCATTCCCCGGTAGCGGCAATCTTTTATTTCTGATTAGTACATTTTTATAAGATTTGCAAGAATGTTAAACTAAAATCTGCATTTATGATCGGTACTTAAATCATATATTTGTTAAAGGACTATCACGTGACCATGCCCAATTAATATCATCTTGATGAGTGAAATGGTTTTCAAGAATTTACAATTTACAACATTTTCCCATAGGGTCCTATGTAAACTATGGTGCCTGCTGGCAGCCATTTTGGATTTGTGAACGGTACAAATATATAAAATTTGGTAGATTACCATCATGCTACCAAGCCTTGTTAATCAGCTTGATATATGAAATGGTTTTCAAGAATGTAGCAATTCAAAACATTTCCCCATAGGGTCTAATGTGAAACTAAGATCTGCAAGAGAGGCCATCTTGGATTTAAGATCAGCACTAAAATCATACATTTGTTTGATGACCATCATGTCACCATGCTCAATTAATATAAAGTTGATAAATGAAATGATTTTCAGGAATGAACAGTTTACAACATTTTCCCATAGGGTCCTATGTTAATCTATCTTTCCCCATACCTGTTAACCTTTTGAAACCCAATTGCAGGAGATCTCCTGCAATCCAGTTTCAAATTGCGGGAGATTTTGCGTAACGCCCTTTTCGACTATTGTTTCCAAGTTCACAGCTCTTCCCCTGCCAGTTAGTTTAGCTTATTTCCTGCAATATGATGTCTATACTGTTTTCTTACTCAAGAAATGTGTTAAATCATAATAAAAATTCATCCAATACGTCTACTAAAGTTTTCCGTTCTAGGAATTGTAAGCAGTCAAGGTGGAAATAACAATAGATCAGTATATATCAATAAATAGCTAAAATTATTTATTTCTAAGATCAACAAAACTAAAAAATATTGTGAAAATATCCAAAGATATTGTTTCAGAGAATAAAATTTAGAAAATTTGCAAAATGTTTTTAAAAATTGGGGTATTTCAGTGTTAACAACAATAATTAATCAGTCTAATTAACATGTTTACCTGTAAAATTAGTGTTACCTATACAGATTGACAAATAAAGGGCTACGCCGAGCGCAGCATGATACGACCGCAGCATGTCGTCCACTGAAATTTGAAAAAGTGTAATTTAAAGTGAGTATGGACATAGGAAAGAGCTTGACACAATAATTAGATGGACGCAAAAAGGAGATTGACCGAGTAATTAGCTGGACACAAACTAGGGAAAATAAAAATTAGCCTTTATGACTCCTTATGATTCCTCTTTGACCCTCTATAGCTCAGAAATGGTTAGAGCTACGCCCAATCCATTGACATGATGCTGAAAGCTTATATCAAGAGGAATCAAAAGAAAAAAATCCCATCGAAATGCGATGAAAAATAAATTTAAGGTAATCTGTAAATTTACGATTTTGGCCCCCTTCGGCCCCTCATAGCTCGGGAACGGCAAGAGCTACGTCAAATCCGTTGAATACTTCTGAAAGCTTACATCAAGTAGAATCCAAAGAAAAAAATCCCATCGAAATCCGACGAAAAATAAATTTTTTAGGTTATCTGTAAATTTACAATTTTGGCCCCCATCGGCCCCTCATAGCTCGGAAACAGTAAGAG
>MJUU01013456.1:30219-44403 GCA_002080025.1 Modiolus philippinarum | reverse complement strand
GAAACAAGTTACCAAAAATCTAATAGTAGAGCGCTATGATAATTTTTCATTAGGAATCCTTTGGAAAAAATTGCATCAAAATTGGACTAAAAATAAAAAAATGAAATTTTTGAAATTCGCCCCTTTTGGGCCTCATTTATCTCGTGAACGGTACATGCCACGTGAAATCCGTTGGGCATACTCCAGATTGGAAATTTTCTAAGGAGTTTACTGAAAGAAACCCCATCAAAATCCGATAAATAATAAAGATTCTACAGTCAAATATGTGAAAACAACCAATTTAACCCCTTTTGGCCCCTTTTTCTAAAACGGGCGGGGCCAGGAACATAAAATTATAGCCCGGGCTAAAGCATGTGCCAAGAAACATCATACTAAAATTTGAAAATGATCTGTTCACTGGAACCAAAGTTATGCTGTCCACAGACACAAAAATACCCAATTTTACCCCTTTTTGGCCCCTTTTTCTAAGACGGGTGGGGCCAAAAACCCAAAATTAAAACCCGGGATAGCCATTATGCCAAGAAACCACATACTGAAATTTGAAGATGATCCGTCCACTAGAAACAAAGTTATGCTGGCCACAGACGCCGACGACTGCGCCATAACATAATACGACCGCAAAATTTTTGCGGTCGTATAAAAATCAATAACTGACATGTACAATAATTTCACCGGCAGTTTGACAACATATGATTGCGGGAGATTTTGCACGAGACATTCATAAAAACGGGAGATTTGTGTCTCCCGGCTGGGAGATCATCTAATTGCAGGAGAAATATCTGTTTTGTGCCAAATTGCGGGAGTCTCCCGCAGAAATCGGGAGGGTTAGCACCTATGGTTTCCCTGTGGAGGCCAAATTGGATGAGACGTGAACCTGTCAAGAAGATGTAATAATTGTATTACTTAATAAGATAAACACTTTTGCTATTTAATCTTGACCTCTATTTCAAAGCGTTTTTGAAAAATGAGACAAAATGTAACAAAATTTCGAAAAACTGACCAATAAAGGGCAATAACTCCTATATGGATATTCAGATTTTCATCAAAATTTTCAGGTGAGTAGATCTTGACATGCTGAACATTTTGCAATTCAAAGTTGACTTCTATCTCTTATAGTTTTTCTAATAAAAAATTAATGAAAATAAAATTTTGAAAATTTTACGGAAAAGGGCAATAAATCCAAGACAGGTTTTTCAGATTTTCTTCAAAATTGTAGGTCAGGTAGATCTTGCCATGCTGATCATTTTTATTCCGTGAGATTTTTTATATCTGTAACGATGTTTGAGATATTTGCAAAAAACAGCAATTTACCCCTATGTTCTATTTTTAGTAACAATGGGCATCTTGTTTGATCTACGGACTAATCGAACACAATTTTTAAACTGCATACCTTAGTGATGATTCAGGCCAAGTTTGGTTACAATTGGACATGCAGTTTCAGAGGAGAAGATTTTTGAAAATGTTGACGAACAGACGGACGACAAACGACGGACGCAAAATGATGGCAAAAGCTCACATGGTCTTTTAGGCCAGGTGAGCTAAAAACAATACTGGTCTTTGTGAGTTTCAGGAAATTTACCAAAATTGGAATCAAAATTTTTTTTAAATCAATCTTGAGATTGACTGATTTCAGAAAATGCATTAAAATAGTATGGTTGCTAGGCGGAATTCAAAACAATAATGGGTCTTCAAGAGTTTCAGGAAATTAAACAAAATGGATCCATGTGTCTCTCTTCCTCAACTTCTGATGGTGAAGAAACAAAATCAAAAATTTTCATGCCCACCTTCCCTTGATTATTTAGCCATTGAAAAAAATGTTATTTTTAAATTGCTGCTCATTTTATTTACTTTGCAATTTTCACATAGATCTTTCACTTGACATACCTCCTTCTGCAGTTTCTATTCCCGTCAAGTTGAAAGGTGATTCACTTCTAAACTCGTCATTCTTTGTAAATACTTGAATAAAGTAGAAGGTTCCTGAAATGACAAATAAAAATATGCTACCGTGGAAGAAAAATTTTGTCAGCAAACTGAAGCTTTTCCAAAAAGGGCTATGGATTCGTCAGGATAATGCACACCTACTTGTTTTGTTTTTTCCAGTAAACAAACATAGGTAATCAAGGATTCGCCTCGTTATGGCACGTTGTCACAGCAACCAAATTTTGCCTGGATACTGACATACTATCAAAACTGCATGCACATGCACACATGCAAGATGATCCTACCATGTACAGTACCTGAGATCTGATCCCTGACAAGAACTTGACCAAAGGATAAGGTAGGATGCTGACCTACAATCAGAGATGCATGCATGTGCAAGGTTAGATGATCCTACCATGTACAGTGACTGAGATATCAACTCGGATGTAAACTCANAACTTCATTAAACTGTGCCAATTTGTGTTAAAATTTGACAATAAAAACTTGAATTTTCATTGAAGTTTTGATTTTATATTAATTTTGGAAAATGGGAAAGATATCTGCCTCCAAACATGCCCATTATCCCCAAAAATGAAGATTTCGTATGAAAAGTTCCTTTTCGCGGCGATATTGCACTATGAGCAAGGACGTAGACCAAAGAATTAAAAGCAAAAAAAGAAAGCTGTTGAATTGGTCTTTCGATGCCTGTAAAGAAAACTCTGATCTACGTCCTTGCTCATATCTAAATATTAACTTTTGTTGTTGTTTACCATAGTTACATTGCTATAATATCTCGTACAATACGGAACGGATCGATACAAACCCGGACACCTAGAACGGCAAGTTGACACAGCCATCGCTGTAACTCTACAGTTTATTGAGAATAAACACAATAATATCTCATGTACCCCGGTAATTTTTTATGATGAAGACATTTGTAAAATAGTGGGCACAATGTCTTTAATCTATTTTTAAATCACTTTCGGTCGTCTACCTTAACGTTAGCATATCATATAGTTGGCCAGTCTGCCATAAAGAAGTACCAATTCTAAACTACCAGTATAATTAATCAAATAATGAACGGTAGAAATGAAACCTTGAATGTTGTGATGCACAATGGGACTGGCTGGGGCACGACTTTATCGACTACATCAAAGTCTAGCCTACACCAGGAATGTCGTCGCTTCTAGATGTGAAAACAGAAGTCTGTGGATAATAACTTTTTTATTATTATTGTTGTAACTTGACCACTATTTAAATACCACTTAATTTCGCAGTATTTGAAGTCTGGATGCGATGGTCATGTGGTTAGCGTGGTTGCCTTATGTACAGGCGGACCAAGTTCGATACTCAGAAATGCAAATTTTTTTTTATAAATGAAAGGCATTATATAACACATGTATCATTTTATAGGTAGTTTAATGAGATATCGACATCAGTTTCATGCTACCCTTAACATTGTGTAAGACATAAAGTTCCAGCACTGACACCAACACCACTTCATTGTATTTCAGTCTACTATTCCAGTGCATCTACTGTAGGCTTGACGAATTAGTCATATGGCTAGCGTAGTTGACTGATATGCAGGCGGTCCAGGTTCGATACCAAGACATGTACTTGGGGAGGGGGGTTATTAAACTATTTTTTTTTTGTGGGGGTATTAAATTTTTTTTAATGTCAGACATTAGCACATCCGGCACTTACACACACAACACTGTCTTCATTGTATTTTAAATACAACTTTATTATAAATCATCACCTGATCTGGGGTGCTCATCATGCTGTAAGTGCGTCAAACATTCATGTTCAAAAGCCGGACGATTGTGTTTTGGCATTTGAAGTGTGCGTGTGTGTGTGTGTATTAATTAATATATCTGTTCCAAAATAATTTCCATGTAATGCCAACTGTTGTCAGAAAAATGACTAAGAAATGATTACAACATATAGAAGCGACTAGACAGCACTCGACTGTTGATTTGCCTAATAAAATTCGAAGACCTATAACTTCTTAAGTCACAACTTATAAGCATTATTATTGAACAATAAGCCAGTTCCACCAGCCCATGTATTGAAAAAAGCTTCAACACAATATTGGTTTTATTTTGTGACAATTCATTTACTATGTCTGGAATGTGTTCAGGGTTTTTCATAGTCGGGTTATATCACTGTTTAAGCAAATTACTCAAGAACGAAAAAAAAAAAAACCCACAAAAATCCAAAACAGTTATATCCTTTCTTTTAGCTCACCTGGCTATACACAGAGTTAGTTTTTGCCATCACTCAGCGTCCTTCGCACGACCGTCCGTCGTTAATTTTGCATTCAAAGATCCTCATCTGAAACCAGTAAAAAACCAAGCCAAGAAGTAGTACCAATATCTTTGGGTCTCCTTCAATTTTTTAATTTGTGATTTTTATGTTTATACATCACCCAAGATGGCCACTAGCATTGAACATAGCTAATCATGTGACCTTTTAGGAAATGCATTTAAAAAATCTTCTTTGAAACCATTTAGCCAATTGG
Source organism: Modiolus philippinarum (assembly GCA_002080025.1). Classification (NCBI taxonomy): domain Eukaryota; kingdom Metazoa; phylum Mollusca; class Bivalvia; order Mytilida; family Modiolidae; genus Modiolus; species Modiolus philippinarum. The sequence continues at coordinate 39,962 of MJUU01013456.1, read as the reverse complement.
AACCAAACTTGGCCACTATAGTCCTCTGGTTGTCCCTTTCCAAGTTTTTGGTTTAATACGTTCATACCTCACCCAAAATGACCACCAGGTAGGAACATAGTTTAACATAGTACTACAATAAAGGGTGTATAGGATTGAAGCTTGTTGCTATCATAATGGTTACTGCTTCCATGGCGACGAAGAACTGCGAAAATTGAAACTCAAAATTAGATGTAACTTATCAGAAATATAATCTATGGTGTGTAAAATGTTTCTGAGTCTTATAATTTCTATGTTCAAGCTTAATTTTATGCCTTTTCCTACATTGTTTTACCTTATTTTATAGGAAAGTACAGAATGAGAAATGGTAAACTCAAAACTAGTTGGCCCCTTTCTTTAGATGATAATATAATCTATTTCTAAAAGCTCGTAAAAGCACATTGCATGCTTATCCTGGGTTTTCAGTAAGTTGTTCTGGTTTGTCTGGCCCCTTAGACGATTATATATATATATAGTTAGTATTCTGATTATTGTTGGGTTTCTTGATAATTGGTGTACATATCTATAATGTAGATACAATTATTATATCATCTAGGTATATTGTTGCATCATATTTGCTTTATGTTTTTATTTTGAAGTATTAAATACAATAGTTGAAGAAATTTAACCGAAAACGTTAAAAACAAATGGCTGTGAATTATTATGCAAGGTGTATATTAAAGACAAAAGATGAAATGAAGTCCATACGTTAACTTTCTGAACTAAAACGAAAATAACTTTTATTCAAGTGTAGTTTTTCATTAATTTTGTTATCTAATTGGTTAATACTGTAGTTTTCTTATCATTAACCATAACCTCAGTTTTATGTTTCACTGACTTTTTTTTCATTTGTGTTTATATTTCTTGGCAGTTTATAAATACCATTATTACAAGATATGTTCAACTGCCGATTAACCCGACCCCTGTCAGAGTAATTCGAAATCATCTTGAACTCGTGGTTTATGAACTTTGTTTAATTTCAACATTTATGTCAATTATTCAGAAACACTTAAACTTATTGTTACATCTTGCAGATCCCTATCCACAATTTCATGGTTTGATTACTTTGTTATTTTTTACTTGAATGTCCAGTTCACAGCAAAGTAGCAACAAGTCTCCCTGTATGTGTTCTGGTAGTAAGTCTAGACGGATGCATGTCAGTCTGACATCCACCATTTTAAATTGACCTCAATATTTTAGGTATTTTGACAATTTTGTTCTCATTAATTTTATCTCTTTGCAACAATTTATCAACATGTAAGCATTAGTATTAGTATAGCCCTTTTCAAAAATAGTAATGGTGGTTTACATGATACCCCGCCACGTTTCACAAAATTTCGAAGTATCAAGGGGCATAACTCCAGAACCCCTTGGACCTCTGAACCCATATTCGAACTTGACCTGAGTTTTGTGGTGAACAAGCTACATACCAAGTTTGAAGACTGTATGTTATTCCGTTCAAAAGTTATCAGTCGGAAACCTTCAGGGCACGGACGGACAAACGGACAGACAGACAGACGGACGGACGGACACACGACTGAGGGTATCACATAATACCATGCCACTACGTGTGGCGGGGTATAAAAAGTGTTGTTATCTATTCCTGGATTGGAACTCTCCAATCAAATGGAAATACAAACACTCTTCGTTTCCGGTTATCACTTGTACGGTATATACATTTATTTTAATTTTAACAAAATTAGTGTAGTATCACAGTAAACAATGACCAAGTAATAAAAAAACAGTGTTATGAACCATGTTGGGTTGATAACCGGAACTGTTTCATTGTATTTATATGCCGAAATCGAAGAGCAAACCAAATGATTTTTTGAAAAGACCTATTAGACCAGCATATTTATATTCCAAACAGAAATGTCCATGTTTTTACATCTTTTAACTAGAAAGTCTGTTGTTACCAGCACACTAACAGAAATAAATTATAAAACTAATTGTCTTGGATTTTTATGAAATAAACACTAATGAAAATTCATTGAATATAATGATGTATTATTTTGGTATTGAATAGTTTTGTTGTTCCACAATATGTTGTTAACTTCTTTGTGAAGTAAGTGAGAACAGAACTGTTCGTCTAGAAAAGTAAAGTCAAATGACAATGTCCACACTGGAAACAGAAACACAAAGACATTACACATGTACGGCACAGAAGAAATGATGGGTCACACAGGTGAAAACACAAACCCAATTTAATTAAACCCATAGATGAGATCAGGTCCACCGCTCTACTAAGCATCTCGTGTTTCTCATAAAATACCAGCCGTATTGAACATACAAACTTACGTTGTAAAAGGGAAAGGTTTGTTGTCTGGGAAACAGATACCTCTATCGGTCAACATGATCGTAATGTCGTCCATAAAACTTCGGCGGAGAAAAATTATGTATACGAAACTCCTAGTCAATAAACAAACAAAGGATATTGAGTAAATGTACACGAATCACAATCTCTCCAAATACATCGTATCAATGGTTCTTTTATCAAGTAGTGTTACCTCAAAATATCTATATATATCCTTCCAAGTGTTATTATCTGTGTATTGTTTTTTTTTAATTCTTACTGTTGCTAAGATAGACTTAGGCAGCCATGTTCGCCGTGTAAGGGAGCGACAGTATATTACTACATTTTCATGTTAGTGTAACATATATACAACTATAGCATGAAATTATATATTTCGTATTTGTATATTTTCTTGTTTGGTGTATACCCAATTATCGTTGCTAAGGACAATTAAGGTTTTTAGGTCCCAAATAAGAATCGAAAAAGGGATTTATACAGTACATTTAACTTTAATAAAGATGTATAATACCTATTGATATAAATGGCCTTGCATCTGCTATATTTTGCATACTCTTCGATTTTGTCTACAATTTTTACCGTTGCTAAGGACAGGGTGGGTTGCTATAGGCCTCTGCTACAGGCAGAGGGCATGCAGAAAGGGAAATAGTAATACAGTAATACATATGTAATACAGATATAGTATCATACTAATATTTTTGCCTTTGCATAGGCTATTATTCAGACTTTTTCTAGATCATTTACAATTTTTGACATTGCTAAGAGCAGTTTTGGTTGCTAGGTTCTTCAAAGGTATAGCAAATAACATGAACCTATACACTTTCACCCTTTTACATATTTGTTGTACGACAATATCATTCATTGGATATTTAAACCCTTTTGTTTTCTGTTGTTTCCCATTTTACTCATTTTATCTTTAATTTAAAGCGTTGCTAAGGAGATTTTTGGTTGCCAGGTTCATGGTGAGTATGGAAAAAGAAGGTAATATACACTGGATGGCATTTTGACCTAATATATTACAGATATAACATATATATGTGATATTTTATTCCTTTCTTAAGATCCAATTGTGGTCTTTTTCTGTCATTTTACAGTTTTTTTTTCGAAATTGGTTGCTTGGCAACCATCATTAGGCCTGAACAGGTATAAAATGTCATTTTTGTCAGTCCCAATGTGAGGGCTATTAATCATAAAGATATTAAGATATTTGAAGAGGGGGCCAAAAACGGCCCTTATCCTACCTTGTCCTTTTGCCTGGATGCTGACCTACAATCAGAGATGCATGCATGTGCAAGGTTAGATGATCCTACCATGTACAGTGACTGAGATATCAACTCGAATGTAAACTCAAATGTAAGTCAGTCAAGCGGAAAATGTAGGTCAAACTGACTTAAGTTTGCCTGGATGCTGACCTACCATCAGAGATGCATGCATGTGTAAGGTTAGATGATCCTACCATGTACAGTGACTGAGATATCAACTCGGATGTAAACTCAGATGTAAGTCAGTCAAGCAGAAAATGTAGGTCAAAGTGATCAAATTTCACCTGGATGCTGAATTACCATCAGATATGCATGCATGTGCAAGGTTAGATGATCCTACCATGTACAGTGACCTAGATCTGAACTCTGACCTAAACTTAAATGTAAGTCACTCAAGCGGAAAATGTAGGTCAAAGTGACCTAATTTTGCCTAGATGCTGACCTACAATCAGATATGCATGCATGTGCAAGGTTAGATGATCCTACCATGTACAGTGACTGAAATCTGGACTCGGACATAAACTTGAATGTAAGTCAGTCAAGCTGAAAATGTAGGTCAAAGTGACCTAATTTTGCTTGGATGCTGACCTACCATCAGAGATGCATGTATGGGCAAGCTTAGAGGATTGTACCATGTACAGTGATCGAGATCTGAACTTGGACATAAACTTGAATGTAAGTCACTCAAGCGGAAAATGTAGATCAAAGTGACCTAATTTTTCCTGGATGCTGACCTACCATCAGAGATGCATGCATGGGCAAGGTTAGAGGATTGTACCATGTACAGTGATCCAGATCTGAACTCAGACATAAACTTGAATGTAAGTCACTCAAGCGGAAAATGTAGGTCAAACTGACTTAAGTTTGCCTGGATGCTGACCTACCATCAGAGATGCATGCATGTGTAAGGTTAGATGATCCTACCATGTACAGTGACTGAGATATCAACTCGGATGTAAACTCAGATGTAAGTCAGTCAAGCAGAAAATGTAGGTCAAAGTGATCAAATTTCGCCTGGATGCTGAATTACCATCAGATATGCATGCATGTGCAAGGTTAGATGATCCTACCATGTACAGTGACCGAGATCTGAACTCGGACCTAAACTTAAATGTAAGTCAGTCAAGCGGAAAATGTAGGTCAAAGTGACCTAATTTTGCCTAGATGCTGACCTACAATCAGATATGCATGCATGTGCAAGATTAGATGATCCTACCATGTACAGTGACTGAAATCTGGGCTCGGACATAAACTTGAATGCAAGTCACTCAAGCGGAAAATGTAGATCAAAGTGACCTAATTTTGCCTGGATGCTGACCTACCATCAGAGATGCATGCATGGGCAAGGTTAGAGGATTGTACCATGTACAGTGACCGAGATCTGGACTCGGACGTTAACTTGAATGTAAGTCAGTCAAGTGGAAAATGTAGGTCAAAGTGACCTAATTTTGCCTGGATGCTGACCTACCATCAGAGATGCATGCATGTGCAAGGTTAGATGATCCTACCATGTACAGCACTGAGATCTGAACTCGGACATAAACTTGAATGTAAGTCAGTCAAGGGGAAAATGTTGGTCAAAGTGACCTAATTTTGCCTGGATGCTGACCTACCATCAGAGATGCATGCACATGCATAGTTAGATGATCATACAATGTATAGTTACTGAGATATGAACTTGGATGTTAATTCAAATGCAAGCCACTCAAGTGGAAAATATAGGTCAGAGAGACCTAATTTTCTCGGAGGCTGTAAGATAGCCCAAGATGCACCTGCATGCATAGTTTGGTGACCCTACCCTGCATAGTTACCAAGATATATACCCAAATGCGGACGCGGACGAAAACGTGGACGTGGACATGGATGCGGACGCTGGGGGTACTCCAATAGTCCCCCTCAACTTCGTTGAGGCGAACTAAAAATCTGCCTTTTGCAATAAATATAAAGATGATTGGGAAATACATCTCACAATAAACACACAGAATTTAAGACATGATATTTTTTGGCCAAAATATGGGAGGATAATGTGTTCCAGCTAACTGTACTCATATACATGTCAGGTTTTGACATTAAATTTAATGCCGAGTAGACAAAAGGACTACAAGCTGCCTGAATTTGCTGTGGTGATTTTACTGACCCAAAATATATATACTTTTTAGAATTTTTTTGAATTTTGCTTGCTCCAAGAACTCTAAAAGTCCTTCCTTAAATATACTAGAGTGGGGCTACAGGGCTACTGTTAGAGTGGAACCCTGCATTCCACTCTTACATGGGGTGGCAAAGCATGTCTTTCATCAAGCAAAGAAAAATCATCAGCATATAAGGACATTCACAACAAAGAAAATAGCACATCATTTTAGTATCACAGTATATTGTGTAGATGGGAACATAAACATTTGACAGACTAGGCCTAAATATATGTTGTAAAAAATCCCCTTAGATCACAACCAATCTCCACTTAAAATTTTAAAATATCTACCTTGGCTTGCCTAGTTTACCCAAATAATGAACATAATTATGGAACAAAATTGATTTACAACATCAACCTCAACAGCTACAGTTGCATTAAAGTTGGAAGTAACTTACTAATGCTGAATGTGAAACATAGACTGTATTTTCGATAAGGGCTTTTCATTTATACTTCCCAAAGTTAGGGGAAGCGGGGGCTGTGTACTAGATTAATTACATTTTTTTTTTCTTTTGGTGGGCGGTATATAACTGTATATAATAAGTGGCATTCCATCCCCACAGTGGAATTCCTACTGGAATAGCCCTATAAAAATGAAACTAAAATTCCTATAAAACTACCAGCAATTCTTATTTTCTTACATTAAATTTGTATTCAGAAACAACAACTATTAACCATGCTTTACTGAATACCAGACACATATAGATACTGAGATAAAACAAGAGTTGTCAGAAGACAACATAGCTCGCCGGGGATGACAGTAACCGCAATGCACAATTAATTTGAAGGATATACATTTTCGTGATAAATACTTTAAATGCGATATAAGAAAGCCACATGTCAAACAGGAACTCTCTATCACTAAAAGACTAACTTCAAATTAAAAAAAAAAAAAAAACTGCCCCAGGGCAATGTCAAGATCAAAATGTCTACAACTATGGTACTACCAGAAAGCTCTCTACACAGGGAAGTCATGAACAAAATATAAACACCCTTTAACTAAACAACTAACTTCTGGAAGCAAGGTTGAAGTTTTTTAAAAAATTGCCCTAAGGACAAGGTCAAAATTTCTAAAAATATGGTGCCATCAGAAAGCTATCATCATAAGGAAGTCATATGTTGAAATTGAATACCTTACCACTAAATTTCAACATTCTAGAAACACTGTTATAGTTTTTTTTTTAAATTGCCCTCAGGGCAAGGTCAAGGTCATAATGTCTACAAATATGGCACCATTAGAAAGCTCTCATCACAAGAAAGCCACATACTAAATATGAACACGCTACCACTAAACAACCAAATTCTATAAGCAAGGTTGAAGTTTTTCAAAAATTGCGCCAGGGAAAGGTCAAGGTCAAAATGTCTACAAATATGGTGCCATCAGAAAGCTCTCAACATAAAGAAGTCACATATCAAATATGAATACCCTAACACTAAAAGCCTACCTTCTAGAGGCAAGGTTAAAGTTTTTCAAAAATTGCCCTCAGGGTAAGGTCAAGGTCAAAATGTCTACAAATATGGTACCACTAAAAACCTCTTATCATAAGGAAGTCACATACCAAATACGAACACCCTACCACTAAAAGCCTACCTTCTACAGGCAAGGTTAAAGTTTTTCAAAAATTGCCCTCAGGGAAAGGTCAAGGTCAAAATGTCTACAAATATGGTAACACTAGAATGCTCTCATCATAAGGAAGTCACATACCAAGTATGAACACCCTACCGCTAAAAGCCTCCCTTTTAAAGGCAAGGTTAAAGTTTTTTAAAAAATGCCCTAAGGGCAAGTTCAAGGTCAAAATGTCTACAAATATGGTACCAAGAGAAAGCTCTTAATGCAAGGAAGCCACATACTAAATATCATCAACCCACCTTTTAAGGTCTCCATTTCACAAGCAAGGTTAAAGTTTTTGCTGAAGACGCCGACGCCGACGCTGAGGATATGATAATAGCTCTCTGGACATTCGTCCCGGCGAGCTAAAAACTCCTGGTTAATCCTACATGGAAAATAGGTAACAGCATGCATGTGCAAGTTTTCCCATGAGGTTTATTAATATTAGTTTCCAATTCCTGCAATTTCAATTAAAACTGAACAGAAATGTCAACAAAAAAGTTCTATCTATCAAATATCACCAGATTTTCTTTGGTATTTGGTGTTGAATTAATTATTCACGACAACAACATTACCATCCGAACATTGCACTTGTACTGGTAAATTTGATGAAAATTATGAAGAGTTCCAAATGTTGTGTTGCATCATGGGAGCAAGAATTCCTGCATGATGTTAACAATTTCAGCAAGTTGCTTATCTCTGTACGTATGTGTCTTGGTGAATACTGAGGGGAAAATGGGACCCATAATTTGTTTTTAATATTATAAATTTGATAGAAATATTACAAGTTAAATTAAAAACAAGCAGATTAATTAATATACTAATTTTGTAATCAACAGATAATAATATTTTTTAATACAAAATCTTACCAGCAGAAAGTCCATCAAGAGTATACACATTGTTGTCTGTGACAGGTTTTAGTTTATCAGGCATCATTAACATGACCTCCTCGTCTTTGTAGTATTTATAGTATATTTTGAATACATATGATACAATATCTCCTCTTGGTGAACTGGTTTCCTGTATAGACACATTAAAACTGTTCTGTGTAGGAATACCACTTAATGTCACATTCTGTGGTGGATCTGGCACTGTAAAAAAAAAGATAAAAACATTTTAACATGGTGAAATTTTGAATTCTAACATGGCTCTTGTTAATCTTCAACCAGTATAATACTCGATAACCATATATTTAGCACATGCGCAAATGGTATCGGAATATGAGTAAACGGGATGAAAAACAACAATGTTTCTATTTTTGTTTGCCTTAGTTTGTGAAGGAAATAAAGGTGAAGAACATGTCTTGACTAAACCATGTCATTCAGACACGTAAGGCCACACTTAAAAGAATGTTTGTTTCCCCTCCCCCGGGTGTAGCCTCTGAAACTGACCAGGCAGGCAGGTGATTTTTTTTTTTTTTTTTTTGAAATTCATATACAAATATATTGTTGGAAACATTTCAGAAAAAGCAGATCGTGGCACAGATTGTGAATTTCCAACACTGTACATCAGAAGTACAGTAAACATTAGCCAAGAATTTATTTGGCTTGTTTTCATGTCAATCCCGGAATGACATGCGTTTGTGTTGATACTACAGGTTAATATCAATGATCTGGATGGGAATTTTTGTTTTTTTAAACATATTTCTAGTTCTACATAGATCTGATAGCAAATTACTAAGGTCTAACACCCATTCTAAGATTCACTTCACTTCTAAATGTTGACCAACTCTAAGACCATAAAAACATGAGATCTATAATCATCATTTTGCACCTGTCTGTCTGTCACTTCAAGGTTCATTTATTTTCAATGCATGTAAATTAAAAGAAATTGTTTTCCAGTGTCAGATTGTATTGATTAGTTAATTATGAATATGTACACTTAAAAGTGTATATTACTGGTACACAGTTGTGGCTAGCCAGCATCTAGAATGGGCAAATGATACTATTTTAGTACTTTTTTAATTAATGTATTGAAAAACAAGAGGCCAGGACCATTGAATTCAAATAATCAAAGAGGCAATCAGTCCCTTTGAGGAGGTATGTATCTTATCAACACAATTTGTTTAAAGGAGGGTGCCCATATACTAGTGTGACCATTTTTGTTGTACTTTCTGAGAAGACTTCTGATTACATTAATCCCTGATAGTCCTTTGAAAACTATGATCTCAGCTGGTGGCCATTTTGCATTAGGTAAGAACTGACCTACACATAAAAATCACAAAATTTGAAGGGGACCATCCAGACTATTATGACCAAGTTTGGTTCCAAATGGGGCAGTGTTTTCAGAGCAAATTAAATGATGAAGACAATTGACGCCAAGTGATGGCTAAAGCCAATCCTGGCTTTAACCAGG